>SKCR01019353.1:0-65067 GCA_019454045.1 Zanthoxylum bungeanum | reverse complement strand
CCTAGAATTTTTTAGATTAAAATAGACTTAGATTAATTTATTGTAACATCCTACCGAAGCCAGGATGCTATCGGTAAGAGATAAGAAAACCCATCTCCATATGCCTCTATTTCTACTAAAATTTCGGCATGACCATTGCTAAAAATCATGAAACCTGGATACAAGTCCAGCACCTAGAGGTGTCCTGATATTAAATTCAAAAGAAATCATCTCAACTCATGCAAATAGGTCTCCGGCCCGATAAATCCCAACTCATATGTAAATAGGCCTCTGGCCTGTCATAAAAAAAATAACTACAAATACACGTGCTTAGCACGATAAAAACTACACATGTGATACAAATAAATAAACTAAGGCTGTGGGAGCCCAATTACACATCCCAGAATCATACAACGACTCAAGACCGACTTGACTGCATCGAGGTGATCCGCTGTCTGCAAGACGTCAAAGAAAATCTTCTAGCTTTTTTTAAGTCCAATGTGAACCTGCAAAACTAGAAAACAGTCGGGGGGTGTGAGCTATAAAGCTCAGTAAGTAACTCACGTCTTATGTAAATATATCAAGTAACAATAAGAACTTAAATAGAAATCAGATATACGTAAATACACAAACTTATAAGTCTCATTTTTACCCGATGGTCGTTTACTTATATTGTACCTGGATAATTTACTCATTGTACTAAATGTAACAAGGTAGTGAACTTATCTTCTCAATTCCACACTATATGTCACATTTACGGAAATCTGGCATCTCTCATATACCAATATGGAAGTATTCATCCATATACATACATACATACTCCTTTTCCCGCACTGTTGTTATACTTTATATACTTGCAACATCAATTTCTCATAACCGGAACTAATTTGTTATCTACCAAACCACCCAAAGCGGTGGCTAAGGCCAACCCAAACCAATGGTGGTTTAGTGAGCTTAAACTATGGCTGGTTACTTAATATGGATTACGTAAGCTAAAACATAAGCATTAACTAACTATGAGCTGTAAAAATTTTACTGAAACACTGAGCTGAAACCTCGGACCTCCATATAATATGAGATACTAACGCTTAATTTCATCCATTGGAATCTTCACAACTTTATTCTAGGTGTGGTAAACCCCCAACATTCAACCCTTACATTATTATCACAAATCGACCACGTAGTTCAATATACAATTTATACAAAGTACATACTCATAACATACTACGATACTACTCATCAAATAGAACTGGATATCACTGAACTTCCATATCAAAGGAAATACCTTAAGAAAGAAAATCATATATCTTAAGAAAGACAATCATTCTGAAAATTCTTTTCTTGTCTGAAAACAAATCTCTTCCTTTGAAACTTTTCTGGAAATCCTTTTCTATCTATAAAACTCTGAGATTTTCTTAAAACTATTTCTCTTGAAAACTCATTTATAAACCATCATTTTCTGTAAATCTGTCTCTAAAAATCCATTTCTGAAAATCTGTTTTTGAAAAAATATGTATCTGAAAGATCTGTCTGAAAATTATCTCTGAAACTGATCTCTGAAAATTATTTTTGAAAAATTGGTCTCTGTCTCTGAAAAACGGACGTATGGGGGCGTTACGTATCTCCGTCCCCCATACGCCTAACTAGAGCCAGAAATGCAAACTCATGACTTTGGTGCATTACGCATCGCCGTCCCCCAAAGCATGCCACTCATGTCCCTGAAACTAGTGGTCTTGGGGCGTTACGTATTGCCGTCCCTCAAGCCACTGAACTAGAATTGGGGGTGCAGATCTCTGCTACCCTCCAAGCTCTGAATCTAGGATCTAGGGGCATATGTCATCTCTAGTCCTGAACTAGGATCTGAGGGCGTTACGTATCGCTGTCCCCCTAGTCCTCTATATGTGCACATGTCCTCTCTGTCAATTCCAATATCTGTGATAAGTTACATACTGAGGTGGCTATTCCCTCATGCCTCGAAAAATCACAAAACTCATACTTTTTTTTAAAAAAAAAATCAAGTCTTTCTTAAGCATACTTTTCTTTAAAGCAACTGAAAATAAATTTGTCTAACACCCTATGTGCGAAAACATAAGTCTTTACTTAAAACAATATAAAAGGAAAGAAAAAATCAACTATAAAGAAAATGTCCTCTCACTATAACTAGGATCTAAGGGCGTTACGCATCTCCGTCCCTTGGTCCTGGGTCTGTATCTGTCAATGTACATCGTGTCTCCCTCTGGGTATGCAAAATGCATATGCATCATCATAGCAACCATATGATCACGTAAGTCATGCAATGAAATGCAATGAAAAATGATGTCATTACCAATATACACAACAAAAAAGTTGTCCGCACTCAATTACGAGTTGGTGACATCTCACTCATCCAATACATACAAAATGGGCCCATACCCCATTTCAACAAACTAAAATGCTTGCACGTGTCATTAAACATATCAACACATTTCATACACTGGTTTCACACTCATACCAAATCTAAACTGAAGTCTGGAAATTTAGTTAAAACTCTTTACAAAAGTTTTACATCTCTCGTACTGCAAATGTGTTCTACTAGGAGACATGCTTAACTATGTAAATGTAACGACAACTTGTACTAAACTTTGCATGTTGATACTAGCTTGCTATCTAGAAACCCGACACTATGCATACTTTCAGAAAATCTATTTATATACATGATCTCTTATGAATCTTATTGACAATACCTCATGCTCTCTTACGAATCTTATTGACAATACCTCTGAAAGTTCTCATTTCATACTTTCTAAGACTCCATAACAACTGCTACATATTCCTACGAGTCTGAAATCTACACTCATATCTATATGCATATACAAGTATACAATCAGCTATCATGCCTTGTCTACCTAAGGCAAGATCACAGTGAGGTACTTACCTAGGTCCATGCTATTCTCTCTCTCTCTCTCTCTCTCTCTCTCTCTCTCCATCTGTAACATAAAATACGGAAGGTTAAAGTCGTTAATCATAGAAACTTACTTATAACATAAACTCCCCAACTTTCCGGGAAAACCCAAATTAAATATGTTTTTCAGTGATTTCAGTTTTCATTACTCATATTACATCATTATACATTATTTTATATCCATCCAGTAGCTCAAATATGCCAAATATACGTTTCTAGAAAATCCTCCAAAAAGTTTTTCGAAATTGCTGAGGAAGGATCCAAAGCCCTCCGAACATCTCTGGAATTACTCAAATACTAGCATATCATCATAATTAACCTATATCCTTAATTACATTCATCAAAGCACAAATGCGTGTGAAATCCGATTTTACCGGATACTCGCTTTACTTATCGGATTGATCGAATTAGCTCCGATTTCTCTCGGATTCTACCAAATTGACCGGTGCGTAATCACACGCGTATAACGCAAGCGCACGTATCGTTCAAGTAGTATAAAAAGTATCGATCCCACGAGGACTTAATACCTAAGCTATTAGTTATGAAACCAGATTTTACAAGTATCTAATGGTTTGATTGTTTAATTCGATGGTGAATTTAAACTTAAAACAAGTAAATTAAATTGCTTGGAAAGTAGGTTAAGGAAAATTCAAGTTTTAAAACTATCCAAGTTGTGATTCGTTCCAATATCTTTTTAAAGATGAAGTGGTTGTTTCACGTTTGTGTAATATATTGGTTTATTAACCTGGAACACGAAAATATGTAAAAGCCTCTTCCTAGGTCAGATACAAATACCCAGTATAACCCAATTAAACATATTCCTATGTCAACCAAGTTACCTGAATTTATTAAGATTAAGTTCCAATTATGGTTACCCCCGTCCGACAGGTATATTCCTATCCTGTAAGGAAATCTATTAAAGGGTTATCTATCCTCAATGAAGATCGTGGGTTATTAAGTCTAGGGTCTTAAACCTAAAATCCATTTTCCAAGTTCATTTTAAGTTTACCAGTTCAATCTTATTAATGGCCAGTTAACAAGAAGCATTAAGACTAAAGCTCAATAAATAAACATTTATATTACCCAAACCGTAAAACAACCCCTTATTAACCGGTGATATTGGAATTCATCACAACCCCAGATAATGGGCTTAGCTACGACACATATCTAAGGCTAATAAAAGCTTAAATAAATTCAAAGATATAAAGTAAAATGCTGGAAATTAAATAAAGTAAATGCTGAAATTAAAAATGTAAAAGTACAATAAAAGAAAATGATGGGGTTATAGGATCCACTTTTAATATTTCAAAATTAGAAATCTCCCTTATTCTCAATGTTTACCGATTAATTAACCAGACCATAAAGGCGGTAATTTCTTTTGTCTCAATTAAATCCAACCGACCATATAGGCGGTAACAAGGTTATTACCTAAACCGACCATATAGGCGGAAACTACGTCTTGAAATGAAAAACCGACCATATAGGCGGTAAATAAGGTTGTCACCTAAACTGGCCATATAGGCGGTAACTAATTAATCCAAATTTTTATTAAAATAAGGGAGATTAATCTAATTTATTATATTAAAAGTCTTACATCTTCACCCCAGCAAAATGAGATTACCTGCTCATGCTGTAAAAGAAAACACACAAAATTTTATTAAATAAATAAAAAGAAAATACAAGAAAACTTAAATAATATACAAGACACTTTCCTTTAGGTTTTAATGGAGAAATTTCTCTAAAGAAAGCATGGAAAATTTACAAAGTTTAGCTTGGTATTTATAGGAAAATCTAAAAGCTTCCACCAATTTCTCCACCAATTGCTCCACCAAACATGGCATCAAACATGGCACCAAACATGACACCAAACATGGCATCAAACATGGAAGCATGTTTGGTGGAAGTTTGACAATTTTTATTTTTATATTTTCTTAATTTTCTTTTATATTTTGAAAAAGACTATAGTAATTACACAAAATATACTGGATTGTTCATCAATTTCGGCCTTCCAAACTTCAGAATTCGAAAATATTTAAATCTTCAAAGTTGTAGATCTTTGTGTAATCTGCAACTTAAATCCGCTCAATCGGATATCAGATGAAAAAGTTATGGCCACAATACGAAACTTGCACAAAATTGGAATTTAGGACTGCACTTCGTGACGCGTAGAGTAAATTTCCGTTTTTGCCATTTTTTGCTCCGAATTTCATCGTGAGTTGATTCCATTAAATCTCAATACTTTATTTATCTGCAAAACACATAAAACACATCAAAACGTTCATCAAACCCCAGAAACTAAACAAAATATTAGGTAAAATGGGCGGTAAATATTGATATATTTTTCGCTCATCACACCCCCAAACCTAACATTTTGCTAGTCCTCGAGCAAAACCGCAAAATAAAATGCAAAAAAAGCAATTGAAATTAAACTAAGCCACTTTCGTAGGGATCACGATTGCATTTAGCATATGCAACAAGCCTTTAAACCCCTAGGCGTCCCTCGTGGACGAGTTGTAGTCTCGTGAGGGTTTACAGCAACGATACCCACAAATGTTTGATAAAAGTAAAAAGATAGTAAAACTAATGTACACAAAAGCAAAAAGACAAGAGAAAAGAGAATAAAGAAAAAAGTGACTAAACAGGTGAAACTTCTACTCCAAGTTAGTAGTTGTTTTCTTTCTTTCTAAATTACTGAATAAGTAATTTCTCCAATTATTTTATGGAGAATTCACAAATTAAATAATTCAAAATGAAATAAACAAAAATTAATTTGTTCTGAAATAGGTTGAGATACGTCTCAGGAGTGAAAATTCCTTACACAGCTATCTCACACCAATTTCACCTGATTAATCAAATTAAAAACACAAAAACAGTAAATATTTTTTTTTTGATTTTTTTTTTTTTTGTAAAATTTTTCAATTTTTCAATTTTTTTTTTGTATTTTTCGAAAAATTTTGGAATAAAAATAAAAACATCATACAAAATAAAAACAAAATACTAGTCTACTAATCCCCTACCTAAACCTAAATGAGACATTGTCCCCAATGTCTTAAACAGTAGAAGAAGAGTTTAGAAGATAGTACCTTGTTAGCTGAAATTCTACATCTAAATGAAAAGTTAAAGGTTAAGATCCAGATTAATCCGACGCCTCTTACCACGATCGTTCTCGGACCAATTTATCTTTGAAATGATAGGGTCAATTTGTGGTTCAAAGGCTAAGATTTGGTCAATTAAATCTGAGGCAGTTCTGGGAGTGAAGAGGAGTTCTTTTACAGGTTTTGACACGAACCCATTTCTCCGGACATCATCAAGAAACACACAAAGAAAATCATAAAATCCATCAACATTATACAGTCCAAGCGGTTTCTGGTGTATGTTCAAGTTAGCCCAAGATAACATAGTAAAAATTTCCTCCATTGTGCCCAAGCCACCTGGCAAAGCAATAAAAGCATCAGCACGGTTAATCATTTCCACCAATCGTTCAGACATACCTAACACGATCGGTTCCTCTCCGTTTGATGATCCAATAAGATTTTCCTCCGCCAAGGGTTTTGGGATGATTCCCAAAACTTGACTACCTCCTTCCTGTACGGCCTTTGAAACGATCCCCATTAGTCCAAGATTTCCATCGCCATATACTAAGTGCATATTCCTTGCAGCTAAGATTCGACCCAATTCCTGTACTGCTGCTACGTATTGTGGTTTAGCACCAACACTAGTACCGCAAAACACACAGATATTTTCAACTTATCTTTTTGATGTGGCTTCCATGTTTTACTCTGGATGTCTTCAAAAGTGCAATGATGAGTTGAATTTATAACACCTGAAAAGGGGGTGAGTAATAATAGCACTAGTACCTGCCAAATGACAATTATTAGTTAAACAGTAAAATAAATCGTGAAAGGTCAAAAGGTTTGGATCATGTCGGAGAAAATAAAAGAAAATAAGAAAATAAATCACAATTATTAGGAAAAGACAAAGAGATATAATATTTACAAGAAAGTAATAGCTTGATTAACGTCTATGCGTCAGAGACAAGCTTCCCATCCAATTTTCTTATAAATTGGCAAACATGGTCTTTTAGAGTCAGATTCCCGAGACTTAACTGTTGTCTTTCTTTACAGAATTATGCATATAACAAGCGAATTTCGTGATAAACACATCCACTAGGATGCGTCTCAAGAGTTTTAGATATGTCATCTAAAGACTTCTTACTCAAGCCACCCTAAAGAACGAAAACGAGTATTACAAAATATTATAGCACATTTGTAGCAAACACACATTCTTTTGGCTCGTCTCTTTTTAGCATATGTGCTCATTCCTAAACCAGACATATGTGAAATAAAAGAGTCAGAAGACTTATCAGACACCATTCCTAAAGAACGAAAACGAGTATTACAAAATATACGAGCACATTTGTAGCAAACACACATTCTTTTGGCTCGTCTCTTTTTAGCATATGTGCTCCTTCCTAAACCAGGCAGATGTGAAATAAAAGAGTCAGAAGACTTACCTGCCAATCAGACATGTGCTTCAATAATCCAACGAATGTCAGTAGGGATACCTTTGATCATCACTAGCCTCATTCGTTCCAAGCGAGTTTTGTATACTTTCATCAGATATTTTTTAGGGAAAGAAGAAAATTGCTTGTGAAGATTTGCGAGAGCATCTTCCATTTTGAAATGACTTAACCTGTAAAAACTAAATACACCAAATTAAAACACACCAAATCACAATATATACACAAATTGCATGGGTTGCCTCCCAGCTAGCGCTAAGTTTAATGTCGTCAGCTAGACATGATTTCCTGAACGTTAGGCTGGATCTGAAAGTGTAACACTTTCTTTTTGTCGCTCAATTGATTCTCCCCAGTAGTGCTTGACACGCTGACTGTTAACCTTGAATGTGTTGTTGGACTTGGGGTTGTACAATTCAACAGCTCCATATGGTAAAACCTGAGTAATCTCAAATGGGCCGGACCGCCTTGATTTCAGCTTTCCAGGGAAAAGTTTCAACCTTGAATCATATAACAACACCTGCTGCCCTGGTTCTAGTTGTCTGCGCACTATTTTTCGGTCATGCCATCTTTTGGTCTTTTCTTTGTACAACTTGGCATTCTCATAAGCCTATAGGCGAAATTCCTCCAATTCATTGAGTTGGTGAAGTCTTTTCTCTCCTACAGCTTGTGGATCAAGATTTAACTTCTTCAGTGCCCAGTACGCCTTGTGTTCAAGCTCAACTGGCAGATGGCATGCTTTCCCGAACACCATTTGATATGGGGACATACCAATGAGTGTCTTGTAAGCTGTCCTGTAGGCCCATAATGCATCATCCAGTTTTGTAGACCAGTCATTTCTTATTGATCTAACGGTTTTCTCTAAGATTCTTTTGATCTCCCTGTTTGAAACTTCAACCTGCCCGTTTGACTGTGGATGGTAAGCAGTGGCTACCTTATGAGTAACTCCATATATTGGATAGGAGTGTATCTGTTGCATAAATGTGAACCACCATCACTGATAATAGCCCGAGGTGTTCCGAAGCGAGTGAAAATATTCTTTTTAATGAACTTGATCACCACTTTTGAATCATTGGATGGTAGTGCAATTGCTTCAACCCATTTGGAGAAGTAGTCTACTACAATCGGTATGTACAGGTTTCCGAATGATGGAACCAAGGGTCCCATAAAATCAATCCCTCAAACATCAAATATCTCCACTTCCAGAATGTTTTGCAGAGGTCTTTCATTTCTTTTCGAAATATTTCCTGTTCTCTGGCAAATGTCACATTGAAGAGTAAATAAGTAAGCATCTTTAAAAAGAGTGGGCCAGAACAAACCTGATTGAAGAACTTTGGCTGCAGTTTTATTCCCACTGAAGTGTCCGCCATATGGTGATGAATGACAGTGTTGCAGGACACTGTTGACCTCCTCATGTGGAACACATCGTCTCTGTAATTGATCAGCACATCATTTGAATAGGTACGGTTTATCCCAGACATAATACTTGACTTCCTTGAAGAACTTCTTTCGTTGTTGAGTTGTCCATTCCAACAGCCATTTTCCTGACATGATGTAGTTGACATAGTCAGCATACCAGGAGACATCTTGATGTTTCATGGCAAACAACTGTTCATCTGGAAAAGTTTCTTTGATTGTCAGTTCTTTGCCAGCTGTTTCTCTATTCTCGATCTTCATAAATGATCTGCCACTTGGTTTTCTGTCTCTTTTCTGTCTCGAATCTCCACGTCAAATTCTTACAGAAGAAGTATCCAACATATCAATCTAGGCTTGGCATCTTTCTTCGCGATCAGGTATTTGAATGCTGAATGATCTGTGTAGACCACCACTTTGGGACCCAGCAGATAAGAGTGGAATTTGTCAAAACGGAACACAACTACAAGCAACTCTTTTCAGTGGTTGTGTAGTTAAGTTGAGATTCATTCAGAGTTCTGCTGGAGTAGTAAATGGTGTGGAAAACTTTTGCTTTGCATTGTCCTAAAACTGCACCTACAGTAAAATCATTAGCATCGCACATTACTTCAAATGGAAGGGTCCAGTATGGTGCTACAATGATGGGAGCAGAAACCAACTTTTGTTTCAAGATCTCAAAAGCTTCATGGCATTCTTTGGTGAAGTTGAAAGACACATCCTTCTCCAGAAGATTGCACAGAGGTTTAGCAATCTTTGAGAAGTCTTTAATAAATCTCCTGTAAAAGCCTGCATGTCCGAGAAAACTCCGAATCCCTTTGACTGATGTTGGTAGAGGTAATTTTTCAATTATTTCGATCTTTTCTTTGTCTACCTCGATTCCTTTTTGTGAGATCCGATGTCCACGAACGATGCCTTCCTGCACCATGAAATGACATTTCTCCCAATTGAGTGCCAGATTGGTATCTTCACACCTTTGTAGTACATGTTCCAGATTTTGCAAGCAGTGGTCGAAAGAGTCTCCAAACACTGAGAAATCATCCATGAAAACCTCCATACTATGCTCTAGCATGTCTGAGAATTGGCCATCATGCAACGCTGAAATGTGGCGGGTGCATTACATAATCCAAATGGAATCCTGCGAAAAGCAAAAGTATCATACGGACATGTAAATGTGGTCTTCTCCTGATCTACTGGGGCGATGGAAATCTGATTGTATCCCGAGTATCCATTCAGAAAACAATAGAACTCATGTCCCGCAAGTCTGTCTAGCATCTGGTCAATGAATGGCAGTGGAAAAATGGTCCTTCCTTGTTGCTTTGTTCAGCTTCCGGTAGTCCATGCATACTCTCCATCCAGTCACTGATCTTGTTGGAATCAGCTTGTTCTTTTCATTTGTGACAACAGTGATTTCTCATTTCTTTGGTAAACACACTGCATAGGACTCACCCAACTGCTGTCTGAGATGGGGTAAATGATACCAACATCCAACCATTTGATGATTTATTTCTTCACGAATTCCTTCATTATTGGATTGAGTCTCCATTGATGCTCCACTGTGGGTTTGTACTCGTCATTCATCAGAATATTGTGCATGTAAAATGATGGACTAATGCCTCATATGTCTGTTATAGTCCAGCCAATGGCTTTCTTGTGTTCTCGTAACACTCTCAACAACTTTCTTCCTGCTCAAATGTTAGCGACGAATAAATAATAACAGGTAATTCAGAAGAGTTTCCAAGAAATGCATACCTGAGATGGCTCAGAAGTAGCTTCAGCTCTAGCTGCGGTGGTTCTTCAATCGAAGACTTGATTCGATCTTTCTTTGGTAGTTCCAAACTCTCCACTTGTGGTGTTGATTTGAATCGGAATGGCTTATCAAGATAGTTGATACATTCCAGAATCTCAGCATCCAGCTCGCTGTCAGTCATATTGGTGATGCAAGCTTCAAGTTTATCCGTGGGAATTATATCAATATCTTGGATGATACTATCAACAACATCAATTCTGAAACATTCTTCCTCCTTTTAATCGCTCGGGAATTTCATGGCTTTGAAAACGTTAAAGGTAACTTCTTGATCATGTACATTCATAGTTAATTCTCCTTTTTACACATCAATCATAGTTCGACCTGTAGCCAAGAATGGTCTCCCAAGGATAATAGAACATCTTTGTCTTCTTCCATGTCAAGGATAATGAAATCTGCTGGGAGAATGAGTTTTTCGACTTTGACCAGCACATCTTCAACAACACCTCTTGGAAATACGAGCGTCCGATCAGCAAGTTGCAAAGAAACTGAGGTAGGCATTGCTTCTCTAATTTTCAGTTTCCTGTAAATAGAAAAAGGCATTAAATTAACACTTGCACATAAGTCACATAAAGCCTTACCGATATAATGTTCTCTAATGGTGCATGGGACTGTGAAATTGCCAGGATCTTTTAACTTCGAAGGACGTTTCCTCTGAATGGTGGCGCTGCATTCTTCTGTCAATACTACTGTCTCGTAATCTCACAATCTCCGTTTTCGTGATAGAATGTCTTTCATGAATTTGACATAGCTGGGCATTTCTTCCAATGCTTTTGCGAATGGAATGTTGATGTGCAGCTTTTTGAACACCTTCAGGAATCGAGCAAACTACTTGTCCAGTTTGTTTTTCTGAAGTCGCTGTGGAAAAAGTGGAGGTGAAGTGATTTGTTCTTTTTCCTTTGCTTCTTTTTCCTCCATCTGTGGAACTGCCTCTTTTGGAACTTCCTCGATTATTGCCTTGATTCCAACATCTTTGTTGACCTCAGTACCGCTTTTCAAAGTAATGGCTTGACATTGCTCCTTCCCTCGATTCCTTGGATTTGGTTCTGTGTTGCTAGGAAAGTTCCCTGGCGGTCTGTAACTCTGAGCATTGGCCAATTGTCTAATTTGATTCTCCAGTGCTTTGATGGAAGCAGATTGGCTTTGAAAAATAGCATAATGTTTTTTTTTAACTGAGCCAGTATTTCTGCTATTCCTGGTTCATTTATCTGCTCCTGACCTTTGTTCGGCTGTTGGAATCCGGGTGGTGGATAGTTCTTTTGCCCTGAATTGTTGCTCCATGAGAAATTGGGATGATTCCTCCACCCTGGGTTATAAGTGTTGGAATATGAATTGTTCCCCTATCTGTTGAAATTGTTGACATTGTTCACCGTCTCTTCATGCTGAATTGGTTCTGGTGCTCCTCCATATGGTGAATTTTTGAATCCAATGTTACCTTGCATAGTGAGAGTCTCCATGAATTTGCATAGCTGATCTAGCTTGGCATTTACTGCCTTGTTTGCTCCAACTTCATAAATTCCTGCAATTCTCTATATCATGCTTCTTTCTGTTGGCCATAAGGAATTTTTGTTAGCCATTTCTTCAATAAGGTCCCAAGCCTGATCTTCTCCTTTCACCATCAAGGCTCCTCCAGCAGTAGCATCAATTGAAGTTCTCATTAATCCAGAAAGTCCTTTATAGAAAGTTTGGACTTGAAGCCATTTTGGAATCTCATGGTGAGGACATTTCCGGAGCAAATATTTGTACCTTTCCAAGCTTCGTAGAGAGTTTCTGAGTCATGTTGTACAAAAGATGTGATGTCATTCCGCAACTTTGCTGTTTTGGCTGGTGGAAAATACTTTGCAAGGAATTTGGTGGCTAGAGTGTTCCAAGTTGTGATGGAACCTGCTGGTAGTGAATGTAGCCAAGTCTTTGCTCTTTCTTTCAAAGAGTATGGAAAAACCCGCAATCTCATTGCTTCTTCAGATGCTTTGTTGTAGTTAAAAGTGCCACAAACTTCCAGGAAGTTGCTGATGTGAGCATTAGGATCTTCAGTTGCATTCCCTCCAAACTGAACTGACTACTGAATCATCTGAATGCATGTTTTGGGATAATATGACCCATAGCGTCACTATTTGTACAGATCATGGTGTTTTTGTACAAATTAACTATGTGACAAAGGAGATTGCACTCTTATCATTTGTGATTAGATCACCTTAGATGTATAAATGATGAGAGGTCCTTATGATTTGTTCCTGGACGGAGAATGATATGAGACAGTATCAGTCCACGTAGGATAAATCATTAAACATCCCTAGCCGGAGTATTATCGAGACAGGACATCGATAATGCGGAATAGGCTAGTATTGCACTTGTGCGCGTTGTGAGGGCACAACGTCATAGTTCTCATATATTTAAGTATTGGATACTTATGCAAGTGCGATATGAGGTTGTGTTTCACTGATGGTACGGGAAACAGCTTTGCTCTGGATAGACCCCTCGAATCCCATTGGTATTATGACTATGTGTCTATGGGAGTCCGACATCAGGGTAGGTGTATTGGGTCTTAACCTGAGACTTGCATCGCTAATGCTTACGACAATCAATATACTTTGGTTGAGGTCGTCTAGGACTCTAACCGGTTCTGTGTACGCCAATACTGGGTATATTGAGAATCGTAGAGTAGAGTGTTGGGTGTGATGTCAAGACGGAAGTATCACTCCAGTCATAGTGGAGATGATGTCACGCAGGATACGGTATTAGTGCTCTTAAGTGATGCGCATCCAATCGTGATATTATGACTAGGTCATGAATATCCGATTATAGAGACTAGTTACCAGACATCCGACATGTGCTTCGGACGGGGCAGACACTTATCCAGCCCCAGCCCTAGCACGTGACTATCGGATACTGGACCGACATACGCAATACTTGGTATACTACGCTTGATATAGATCTTAAATATTCTTAGATGGATATGTCCGGAGAATTGGGTAGACCTGGTGCTTTGCTAGGAGTCGACCTTGTCTCGTAAATCGGTAGAACGTAGTACTTGGTACGTACGTGATTCGGATATGCCGACGACCGTATTTACTGCCAATATATCCGGAGATCTCATGGGTCGCTTCCCGATAATCCACCGATGACGCACAACTCGCACTCTTGAATAATCTGGGATTATGTAGAAGAGAGAGAAAATTAATCTAGGATTAATTACGGAGATATTTTATCTAGGATAAAATATCGTCTAGAGAGAGATAACGATTAATTTGGAATTAATCGTAAATTAATATATTCGATATATTAAATGAAATTAGATTTCGACGCAGAATTAAAATTAGATTTTAATTCGGGCGAACGAATTAATTTAGAATTAATTCGTTAGCGACGTGAATAGTGAATTCGCTAGGCGTAATCATTTAATTACGACGCAACGGAAAGTTCGTTAATTTGGAATTAGCGAACCCGCGCCCGAGTGTGATTGCGAGCGCATTCGTATTTCGAATTCGAGTGCGGCGTCGCAAGTCGCATCAAGCGTCAAATCATTCGTCAAATCAAATGTCACTTTGAGTGATGTGATTGATTGATGTGATTGATTGATTGATTGATTGACAAAGACAACTTATGACACTTTGAGTGATGTAAGTTGTTGGAATAGTAATAGTTGTTGGAAAGTTAATTTGATTGACTTTTTGAAAGCCAAAATTGTGTATATCCTTTAATATATTTTAGAAAATATATAAGGTAATTATTTTACACTTTCAAAACAACTAATACACAATTTCTCTCTCTCTCATTTTGCTCTCTTCTTCTCTCACGCCCAAGCTTAAAAGCTCACTGGTTTTGAACCATTTTGGCGTGACTTTGAGGGAAGCAAGAGTTGGGTTTTCATGGTGGAAATCCAAGTGCTAGCACACTACGAGTCTTGCGAAGGTGGTAGGGAGGTTCACCCATGAGCCGGGATCCGTCGGACGAGGCTTGGAGCTCCGTTTTGCATCTCAAAGTTTCTGTTTTGAAGGCAGTTCACTGCACAGTTTGGGCGTGAATGGCAGTGAGTTTTGTGGCTTTGTTCGTCTTCAAATCGACTCAACCGATCGATGTGAGTATTCCGCTATCTCCGTTGGTGTGTTCACACAATATTTCATTGCTTGTTTGATCTTGGGACCTAGAATAAACCTAACAATGGCATCAAGAGCCTTAGGTTCAAGCATGAAAAATATAGGGCTTAAAATTTGGGTAAATTTGTTTTGAGCATGATTTGAATAAATTGATTGTTTGAGTATGCTTATAACATGTCTAATTGCATTTTGGTTGGACCAATTTGTTGAAAATTAATTTGGAATAATTTTCCCCAAAATATTGATGTTGGCCGAATTTAAAGGAATTTTTATTCTTGGAATTTTTTGATTTTGATTCATTAGATGAATTAGAATCATTTAGGATGATGTTAATTTAAGGTCAATTGGATTGAATTTTGAATTGAACATAAATCCCTAATTTTTCCCCTTGGCCGAATTGGTGTATGCCCTTGAATGTCTTGGTGATTTTGATTTTGTGACATTGGATGTGTATGAAATCAATTGGATGGTGATTTAATGTCGATTGTGGGTTCGATTGGATTGAAACCGAATCGGACACAAAATCCTTCCTTGGCCGAGAGCATGAAGCATGTAAATGGGTTTGATTTTTCATTTTGTGTGTTGGACATATAATAATGAGTTGAGTATGATTAATTGGACTAATATGATGTTTTGGAAATGTTGATTTAGTTGATTAATCATATTATACACTTTAGGTAATTAAATTGCTAAATTTGATTTATGTAATTTAATTATTTGAGGCCTTAAATTGGATTTGGGCTTCTAATGTTGTATTTGGGCCTATTGGGCTTGATTTATCAAGTTGGGTTTAGGCCAAATGGATTGGATCCAATTGGGCCCAAAACCTTAACCATAAAGCCCAAATGCGACTAATGAACCTTTAAAGTTCAATTGGGCCTAATGGGCCAAGATTGATTTATGGGCTTATGGGGTAAATCCCGGATTGGACTTTGGTTATCGGTTTGACCCGAGTTGACCAAAAGTCCACGCCTTAAGAAATCAATTAAAAGCCCATTGGACTTTAATTGAATTGACGTTGGACGTTAATCGGTATTTGAGACGCGTTACGATTAAATTTGGAATTTAAATCGTAAAAGGTTTATTAATAAGTGTAATATTTAATTTGGAATTGAATAGTGAATTAATATTAAATACATGTTAAATTTGATTTAATGATGTAGTTTAATTTAATTCATGAATTCGTACTTTGAGTACTTATTCGCAAAAACGAGTTTGACTCGAGCAAAATCAAATCGTTGTTTGAAAACATTGGATGATCACATAATTATCAGATTAATTAATTTGATTAGATTGATTGATAGCATGCTTATGTGTGAATACGTGGTTGATGAATGAATAATGTATATCGGATGGATATTAGATGGGTGGGCAATTTTAGAAATTGTTGTAATAAATTCGATTTATTAAATTGGACCTTCGTGTCCAGCCTTATCACCTTTATTCTCTTTGTATTCTCTTCTCACCTATTCCCCTCAATGTAAATGAGGTTTCTTTAGAAGTGTAGTGTAACGGGTAGAAGTAGTACAAGTGCTAGCTTGAATGAGAAATGGAGAGATTTGATCTAGGATCAATGTAAAGTATCCATCCGCATATCATTATTATTTTATTTCATACTCGCTTTATTATGTATTTAGAATGCATGTTTAAGGGTGTATGATGATGAGACCTTAACAAAGATAATTAAATTGGTAGCCAATTTGCACGCGAAATACCCTCAACAAATATCATGCGTTTTTCCTTCCATTGAGTGATTCTTACTCAAGATCCGAGATTGGCATGGGTTGTTGGCCAAAGTCAAGCCCCTGTCCGTCGAAGATGTGTTTGAATCACGAAGCTTTGTTCCATATTGGTGTCTTGTCCAAGTTGTGGTTTGTTGGCCAAAGTCAAGACCACTTCTTGTCCATCGACATTGATTACGAAGCTTCCATGGTCAATGGGTCCGCGCTTGACTGGGATCATTAGGTTTGTTGTGCCAAAGCCAAGGCCTAGTTGATTCAGAGGGAAAAGGTTAGGGTATATATTAGATATATAGGCATATATGAGATATATGTTTCGGACTTGGATGTCCACCTACTGGATCTAGGAGTTGGATGATATCCAATTGATCTTCGAGATCTACCTAGTTAATTATCATACAATTTGTTGGCCAAAGTCAAGATTGTGTGATATTTAACGGGATCCTAGCCCACTAGGAAACACGGTTTCCCGAGTACTCGACAGAGGGTTAGAGACTTGCCGAAAAATAGTGGGAGGCAAGAATTGAATTTTCAATATTCGTTCAATTACTCGCCATACGCGCTCAAACAAATATCATTCGTCGTAATATTAAATGTTAGTTGGACTAATATTTAAATTGTTGTTTTTAATTAACAGTTGGACTGTATTATATTTGATTATATAATTGGATTATAGTAATCAATATATTTGAATTAATTGATTTCAATTTACAGTTGATTTTATAGTTAGACTATAGTAATCAATGTAATTGAGGTTAATTAATTTAGACTATATTTGATTATATAGTTGGACTATTATAATCATTATAATATATAGTACCACATATTCCTATGTCAACTAAGTTACCTGAATTTATTAAGATTAAGTTCCAATATGGTTACCCCCGCCCGCAGGTATATTCCTATCCTGTAAGGAAATCTATTAAAGGGTTATCTATCCTCAAGGAAGATCGTGGGTTATTAAGTCTAGGGTCTTAAACCTAAAATCCTTTTTCCAAGTTCATTTTAAGTTTACCAGTTCAATCTTATTAATGGCAAGTTAACAAGAATCATTAAGATTAAAGCTCAATAAATAAACTTTTATATTACCCAAACCGTAAAACAACCCCTTATTAACCGGTGATATTGGAATTCATCACAACCCCAGATAATGGGCTTAGCTACGACACATATCTAAGGCTAATAAAAGCTTAAATAAATTCAAAGACATAAAGTAAAATGCTGGAAATTAAATAAAGTAAATGCTGAAATTAAAAATGTAAAAGTACAATAAAAGAAAATGTTGGGGGTTAGAGGATCCACTTTTAATATTTCAAAATTAGAAATCTCCATTATTCTCAATGTTGACCAATTAATTAACCAGACAATAAATGCGGTAATTTCATTTGTCTCAATTAAATCCAACCGACCATATAGGCGGTAACAAGGTTATTACCTAAACCGACCATATAGACGGAAACTACGTCTTGAAATGAAAAATCGACCATATAGTCGGTAAATAAGGTTGTCACCTAAACCGGCCATATATGCGGTAACTAATTAATCCAAATTTTAATTAAAATAAGAGAGATTAATCTAATTTATTATATTAAAAGTCTTACCTCTTCACCCCAGCAGAATGAGATTACCTGCTCATGCTGTAAAAGAAAACACACAAACTTTTATTAAATAAATAAAAAGAAAATACAAGAAAACTTAAATAATATACAAGATACTTTCCTTTAGGTTTTCATGGAGAAATTTCTCTAAAGAAAGCAAGGAAAATTTACAAAGTTTAGCTTGGTATTTATAGGAAAATCTAAAGGCTTCCACCAATTTCTCCACCAATTGCTCCACCAAACATGGCATCAAACATCACACCAAACATGACATCAAACATGGTAGCATATTTGGTGGAAGTTTGACAATTTTCATTTTTTTTATTTTTTTTATTTTATTTTATATTTTGAAAATGACTATAGTAATTACACAAAATACACTAGATTGTTCATCAATTTCGGCCTTCCAAACTTCAGAATTCGAAAATATTTAAATCTTAAAAGTTGTAGATCTTTGTGTCTTGTTTAATCTGCAACTTGAATCAGCTCAATCGGATATCGTATGAAAACCTTATGGCCAAAATACGAAACTTGAGCAAAACTAGAATTTAGGACTGCACTTCGTGACGCGTATAGTAAATTTCCGTTTTCGCCATTTTTTGCTCCGAATTTCATCGTTTTAGTCCCGAATTGATTCCATTAAATCCCAATACTTTATTTATCTGCAAAACACATAAAACACATCAAAACGTTCATCAAACCCGAGAAACTAAACAAAATATTAGGTAAAAGGGACGGTAAATATTGATATATTTTTCGCTCATCACAAATGCACATATTCAATATACTAATGCTCAGACAACTTAACTTATATTTCACATTTCTATATTCCACACTATATTCCACATTATCTTAACTTATTCAATATACTAAGCTACTGGACATATCCGAACATTTAACTATAAACTTGAAATTTGTGGATTTTT
The DNA here is from genome assembly GCA_019454045.1 of Zanthoxylum bungeanum. Lineage (NCBI taxonomy): Eukaryota > Viridiplantae > Streptophyta > Magnoliopsida > Sapindales > Rutaceae > Zanthoxylum > Zanthoxylum bungeanum. The sequence continues at coordinate 46,054 of SKCR01019353.1, read as the reverse complement.
ACCGGGAGGTCTTACCGAGATTTCGAGGCTATATACAGACTCCAAAAGATCCCATAAATGTGCTAGAATCGACGAAATTTCGATCGGAGTTACTGTTCATAATGGGTCACTATTCATCCAAATCTTTCTTCCTCGTTCTACATGCAACCGAGCACGGATCGGAAAAATCATCACTATGGGCTGCCAGGATCGGAGCACCCATGTGTGTGACTTTCTCTCTCTCCAGCGGCTGTTTTCGGTGACCTGGGGGTTGCCGCCAGCAACCATAAGGTGGAGGGGTGGCCGACACACCCCTCAAGCTGGTCGAGCTGGCCGGCGGTGGCCGGCAGGCCGCCGACGTGACCAACTTCTACAAGGATGATTTTTTGGGGGTGGGGGGTCGAATTGAGAGGTTTTAGAAATTTTTCCATTTTGGTAATTTTTGAAAACTAGGAAGTATTTATAGCCAATTCAGAAAATTACATCTGACCCCTGAAAATTACAATCAGGCCTCTATCATGAGGCTTTCACGGTAATTTGTATTCTCGAAGCCCTTCTGCTGCCAATTTGAAAAGTGTTCAACACGAAAGTTGTTCGTCTCGAAAAAACGAGTCTGATGGCTCAAAAATTAGCTCAATCAGAGTTTTTGTTTGCTATCTTTAAAGCTGAAATAAGATACTTTTATGCATATAATAATAAAATCAAAAATCGCTAACCGGTTATCGAAATCACGCGTTTTCCAAATCAATGAAACTTCACTTAAAAACATTCCAATCTATTTTCCAACACATAGAGCCTTATTTTCGAATATCAATCAAATCCAAACTTCAATTCGGAAAGTTTCTAGAACCGTTCTGAAAATATTCGGGATATTACATTTATATTATCATAATATTACTTAGTAAAATCATATAATGTATTATGATAAACTTGGTAGTATAGATTTTTTAGTTAATATTAGGGTGTTCAATTATCACAAGCATACACATAGTGATAAAGTTGAAATTTAATTGTGTGTTGCATTATTGGTTGAGAATTAAAAGTGTAATCTCACACATAATTCCATCCAAGCTTGACTAATTTATACACATATACACATACAAATCTACACATATTTATTATTGTATTGTGAATTGAAGTGTGATACTAAGTTTGAATGTTTAAGATATTCTTTTGAGAAAGTTTTTAAAGGATATTCTGTCAAAAAGGCGATAAGAGCCTAAGTGGGCAGGGATTTAAGTGGTTACTCCGGACCCCCTCGTCCTCTGGGAATATTCCTTTATTCATTTATCATAAGAAACATTAGTCGTAAATTCAAGGATTTGTGTTATTTGGTACTACTATCCAATATAACAACGAGCGGATTCTTAGTATATCAATTAAACAAGATCATTCGTTTGATCGTTGTGCAATTTGTCTTTTATATACTTATTGATTACTATTGGTTTTTCCAGTTACATATGGCTAGCGGAAATATCGCAGTACCGACACTCATGGAGAAAAATCATAAAATTTTGGTGGAGCAAACTTTAAACAATAGCATAGCAAAACTTTGTTCTATCTGACAACGCTGCAGTTGGCTAAGTACCTTAAAGATCCTCCGGGTCTTGTGGAGGGAGAAACGGAAACAGTCAAGCAACTATGAGAAGAGACATTGTCGTCAGATAACTTCTTGTACAAGAACTACCTCTTGGGAGGACTTGACAATACCCTGTACAATGTGTACCAAGGCATAACTTTTGTGAAGATTCTCTGGGAATCTCTCAAGAAGAAATACAAAATCGAGGATGCCGAGCAAAAGAAATTTATCGTCGGTAGGTTCCTGGACTACAAAATGGTAGATTCAAGAACATTAATGTCTTAGTTGGGTGAACTATAATTGACCATTCATGAAATATTGGATGAATGAATGAAACTCTGCGAGACATTTCAAGTTGCCATAATCATTGAAAAGTTGCCTTCATCATGGAAGGACTTCAGGAGCTATCTGAAACACAAAAGAAGCAGATGAGTCTTGAAGAGCTTAGAGTTCGATTGGGGATCGAAGAGGACAACAGGAAGTCCGAGAAGGCCAACTACAAGACTATGGAGTCTAAGGCCAACATCGTCGAAGGTGGAAAAGGGTAGCAAAAAAAGAAAGAACAGTGGAGCTGATTCTTCCCAAGCAAACAAGAAGTTCAAGGGGAAGTGCTACACCTATGGGAAAAGCGGTCACATGGCAAAGGACTGCAGAAACAAAAAGTCTCAGGACAAAGGCAAGAAAAAGAAAAATGAGGCCCATGTCACTGACGATGAACAACTAACTGATGAGATCTCAGAGATGAACCTATCAACAGTTGTAACAGAAGCCAACTTGGTTGGAAATCCGAGAGAATGGTGGGTAGACATTGGGGCTACTCGTCATATCTGTGCCGATAGCAAGATGTTTTCCTCATATGAGAAAGGCGATGGTGGTGATCATCTGACAATGAGAAATTCTTATACCTCTAAAGTGGTTGGACAAGGCACAGTAGTTCTGAAAATGACATCTGGGAAATAGCTTACAATGAAGAATGTCTTGCATGTCTCTGATATTCGGAAGAACTTGATTTCGGGTTCACTCCTCAGCAAGAATGGTTTTAAGCATGTATTTATTTCTGATGAATTTATATTGACCAAGAATGATGTCTATGTAGGAAAACGATACCTCACTGAGGGCCTTTTCAAGTTCAATGTAATGACTGTCAATCGACACAGTGCTAATAATAAAGCTACATTTTCCGCTTATATTATTGAGTCACAAAATGTATGGCATGAGAGGTTAGAACATGTTAATTATGATATAATGCGTAAATTATTTAAAATGGACCTTATACCTAAATTTACAATTGATAATCAACATAAATGTGAGGCATGTGTTGAAGCAAAAATGCATATAGCATCATTTCATTCCATAGAACGAAGTTCTGAACCCTTGGAACTTGTACACTCTGATGTGTGTGATATGAATGTTGTGCAAACAAGAGGCGGTAAAAAGCACTTTGTCACTTTTATCGATGATAGCACAAGATTTTATTATGTGTATTTGATGAGGAGCAAAGGTGAAGCTATTGAGAGCTTTATACATTATAATAACGAAGTTGAAAATCAACTTGGCAAGAAAATCAAGAGGATCATGAGTGATAGATAAGGTGAATATGTGTCACCATTTGGTGAATATTGTTCCAATCATGGAATTATTCACGAAACTATTGCTCCTTACTCACCTCAACAAAACGGGATTGCTGAACGCAAAAACCAAACGTTGAACAAAATGATGAATGCCATATTGACAAGCTCTAGTTTACCCTAGAACTTGTGGGGGAAGCCTTGCTTTCCACCAACTACATTCTGAAGAAGCTACCTCACAGAAGATTGGATAAGACACCATATGAATTGTGGAAAGGTCACATATCTTCCTATAAATATCTGAAAGTGTGGGGGTGTCTCACCAAAGTGATGGTTCCTAAACCTAAGAAGGTTAGAGTATGACCCCAAGACTATTGATTGTATATTCATTGGATATGCTCACAATAGTAGTGCGTATCGATTCTTGGTACATCAGTCTGAAATTCTTGACATCAATCCAAATATGATAATTGAGTCAAGGAATGCGGCATTCTTTGAAGAGATATTTCCTTATCAGGATAGACGAAGAACATAGTCTCTCAAAAGAACTATTGATACTGTTAAAGGCAGTGATCAAGTTGACCAAGAATCATATCAACATAAAAATTTTGAGGAAATTGAACCTAGACGAAGTAAAAGAGCTAGAATGTCTAAGTCATCTGGACCCGATTTTCTGACATACTTGTTAGAAAATGAGCCTCAAAGTTATAAAGAAGCAATGTCTTCATCGGAGACACCTTTGTGGAAAGAGGATATCAATAGTGAGATTGATTCCATCTTACAAAATCATACTTGGAAGTTGGTTGATCTTCCTCTAGGTTGTAAGCCACTGGGCTACAAATGGATATTCAAACGGAAGATGAGACCGGATAGATCAATAGATAAGTACAAGACAAGTCTTGTTAAAAAATGTTGTAGACAAAAAGAAAGCCTTGATTACTTTGATACCCAGTGACTCGTATCACGTAATAAGAATGCTCATAGCCATATCATCTATATTTGATCTTGAAATACATCAAATGGATGTAAAGATGACATTTTTAAATGGTAAACCAGATGAAGAGATTTACATGGAATAACCAGAAGGTTTCAATGTCCTGGCCAAGAACAGAGGGTATGCAAACTTATAAAATCCTTATACGAATTAAAACAATCACCTAAACAATGGCTTGAAAAATTTGACAAAGAGATGTTGTCAAGTGGGTTCAAAATCAATGAGTGTGATAAGTGTGTATACACCAAATCAACTCAAAAAGGATATGTCATTGTGTGTCTCTACGTAGACGATATACTGATAATTGGTAGTATTCATGAGATGATTCAGTCTACCAAGAAAGTATTGACCAGCAAATTTGATATGAAAGATTTAGGAGTAGCTGATGTGATCTTAGTAATTAAGATTTCCAGAGCATCAGAGGGGTATATATTATCTCAGACTCACTACGTTGAGATGATACTTAAGAAATATAATAAAGGGGGATCTAAATGTGGCTAGAACTCATGTAGACCTAATTCTTCATTTATCAAAGAATACTAGCTCAAACATATCGCAATTAGAGTATTCGAGAATCATCGAAAGTATGATGTATCTCACAAATTACACACGACCTGATATCACTCAAGCTGTAGATAAGCTTAGCAGATATACGAATATGACACAACCACTGGAAAGCCATAGTAAGAGTTTTGAGGTATCTGAGAGAAACTTCAAAATATGGTCTGTATTATACGAGATATCCTACCGTTCTAGAGGGATACAACGATACTAACTGGATATATGATACAGTGGATTCCAAATCTACAGGTGGATTTGTTTTCACACTTGGTGGTGCAGCCGTGTCATGGAAATCCTCGAGGAAAATATGTATTGCCCGGTCTACTATGGAATCAGAGTTTAAGCATTAGAAAAAACAGCGGAAGAAGCGGAATGACTTCGAAATTTCCTAGAGGATATTCCAAATTGGCCCAAACCAGTGCCAGCGATAAGTATACATTGTGATAGTCAATCGGCTATTGAGAGAGCCCAAAATATAATGTATAATGGTAAGTCTCGACACATGCGTCGCAGACATAATACCATACGAAAACTGCTCTCAAGTGGCATAATTTTGATAGATTATGTCAAATCAAAGGAAAACCTAGCGGATCCACTTACTAAAGGTTTACCTAGAGAGGAAGTTGAGAAGTAATCGAGGGGAATGGACTTGAAGCCTATAGATTAAGAATTGTCACTGTGGAAACCCAACCTAACTAACTGGAGATCCCAAGATCTAGGTTTAAAAGGGACAACGGAAACTCTGTGCAATTCAAAACAAGCACTGTAAAGTTTTATACTCTTTCCCATTTCTATATTGACGCAAAGTGTTGTCTGTCAATGTTAGGATAAGCTAAAGGCTTTTAATGGTTATATTAGGAGAAGATTCCTAATGGGGGTTAAAACATATTACCTCTTTATAGTAGATCACATATTTCAAGTAAGAAGTGAGGCCGCTTCCATGAGACTTTTACAGGCTAAATTCCCTAAAGTGCTTGATGAATCCATGACCAATGTTCATGGCCACAAAGAACACAACCGTAGAACGGGAAATGGTCAAAGTGAAGCTGTGTGTAGGCAATTGTCTTGGTTTACACCAAAGACAGAACAATTTAAAACTATCGGTCACTGGTTTGCCAAGTAAATCCGATTGTCATTCACTAGGAAAGGTTCAAGGCGAAAGCTACCTATTTCGATGCAGCTTTATTTCACGGGAACTCTCTTAAGCGCCTGCATGAATATTTAGAGAATTGTGGGGGATTGTTGTAAATTCTCTAAATATATAGTAAGGATGAAGGAGGGTCATGTCCTTTGAGTAGTGCCCTATGAGAAAGGCACTAATATGTAGGGACATGTCCTCTAAAATTGAAATAACACACCTCTAGGTATTAGGAATGGGTATAACCCTTTGGAGGGTTACACCCCAAACCAAAAGGTGCCCTCAAAAGCACCCTTCTATGTCTATTTAAAGGAGCCTTATGTTCATTCTTAAGATATCCAGAAAATCATAAGTTTTTCATTGTCTAAGAGAGTCACATTTTTAGAGTGAATAGAGAGTTTCCACCATTCCTTATTGTTCAAGATCTTGTGAAATGAGTGCCCCTTCTATAAGAAGTATCTAAGTAATCATGGGAGAACGTTAGCCACAAACCATCCGTAGAGCACTGAGGCGGGGCTAATAAGTTCTTAAGGACAGAGGCAACTCGACTTGGACCAAGTTTGCATAACCTTTTACACTTTCCAGGTTTTTCTTACTATGTTTATGGTTTATGTTTAATTTGGATTGATTAAGATTAGTATGTATGTTATTTTAGTTTAATGACACCTATTTGACAATAATATTTGAGGTATTGATGATTTTGTCGGTTTTATAGTCTAAATTAGATAATTGATTAACTTACACGTAATATTAATGCTTCATTTGTTTGTCTCTTAGTTCTCAAATAATATTTCAAATTCATTGTGTAAGAGCTAATAGTAAGAGTTTGCATCCTAAAATACGGTAAATTAAAAAAAAATAAATCATGAAATAAAAAACTTATAGAACTAATTCAAAATAGGGATCTGTTAGGCTACAATTGATAGATCGAACACTGTAGGCGGAGACTATGAGCAGTAGAGCTATATGGATACACTCTATGCATCACAGCATCAGTATGATTCTAGTTGATTTACTAATTTTGGCTTGCAATAAATTATATATAGGTTGATGTATAAATTTTTTATTCTGCCCCATGTATTGCACTATTCCACTATTGTTATGAAATTTACTGTCACCAATACTAGCAGAGGTGAGATATCGAGATCGGTCTTATAAATCTCTCCAGCACCTTCCGGAAATGAACAAAAGTCAAATAAGATACAAACACCAAGAGATTAGCTCTCCCAAAAAGTACATAACGCATGTACTGCAAGATATTAGAAAAATGACACAAGCTCTTGGATTTAGGGCCCAATCCAAAAATTAAGGATCTAATTACAAGTATATGAAAACTTATAAATAAAAGACATTTATACTTTTGTCCATTTACTCATCATTGCTCACTGGAAACAGCAAAAAAAAACCCTCTCACTCTCTCTATCTTGACATCTATCTTTCCTTGCCTCAGATCAACACCAATTTATTTGAACGTTGGAGTGCCTTTGCAGGAACCAACCCCCACATCTAAGGATGAAGTCGACATAAACTTCTATTTCAAATCAACAAATTCGCGAAGGTAGAAACCCTGCATCCGTCATGTATTTGTATTATTTATAATATGTATAAAAGTTAAATATTTTTAAGCCTCTTTATCGCGCTACATGACGGCTTCATATTAAAGTTATAAAATTAAATTAATAAATTTATTAAATAAAAATCATATTATAATAAAAATAAATATTATAATTTTATAAGAATTCTATTATAACAAGAAAACATATTATAGTATCCTATTAAAATAAAAAATATAATATTAATTTATCTATAATTAACCTAACCTCTACAATTAATTTTTTATTATTAAATTATAAAATTAAAATTAATAAATTATTAATATAAAAACCTATTAAAATATAAAAATATAATATACTATTAAAGAAAGAAACATATTAATTTTATTATTAACTAATATTTAAATTTGTTGACGGCTGATTTTGGTCTCAGGGCAATATTGGAATATTACTCCCGAGACAATCCTCCCTCAACAGTTGGCGCCGTCTGTGGGGAATCTCAGACAAAAAGCAGCTCGCGTATTAAGACGATGGCAGAAGGTGGAAATCACCAGTCGATAGGGAGTCCAACATCAGAATGGATGGAGAAAATAATTGATGGAGAGGTGAAGTTTCCGTGGGAGAAACGGAAGGAGGAGGAAGCAGAAGGGAAGTGGTCGGCAAAGAGGAGGACGAGTAGGACTTCACTAGCAGAGTTGACTCTACCGGAGTCCGAGTTGAGGAGGTTGAGGAATTTGACATTTCAGACTAATAGCAAGAAAAAGATTAATGGTGCCGATGTTACTCAGGCTATGGTGGACGTGATTCATGAGAAGTGGAAGACATCGGAGATTGTGAGGTTGAAGATTGAGGGTGCTCCCGCACTCAATATGAAGAGGATGCATGAGATATTGGAGAGAAAAACCGATGGATTGGTGATTTGGAGATATGGCACTGCTGTTTCTTTATATAGAGGTGTGAGTTATGAGGTTCCGTCAGTGTAACCGAACAAATGGATATATATATAAGAGAAATGAGCTACCTTCAAGCTATGTATCTCAAGCTACAGATAGGCAGATATACAAGCGAATTGGCATGTCTAGTAATTCCTTATCAACAGCTACTGATAAAACCATTCAGGATCCTTCCAAGCTTGGTTATTATAGTGATGTGCATGCACCACAAGAATGCCTGGGAACTACTGCCGAGGAGCAAGAAACAGAATACATGCCAGAAGTAAAGTATGAAGATAAAATGGAGAAGCTTTTAGATAGTCTGGGTCCTAGATACATTGATTGGCCAGGATGTGATCATTCACCTGTAGACGCTGATCTGCTTCCTGGGACAGTCTTTGGTTACCAACCTCCTCTCAGAGTACTTCCTTATGGAGTCAGATCTAATCTTGCACGAAATGAGGCAACAAGTTTACAAAGACTTTCCCGTGTTCTTCCTCCACATTTTGCCTTAAGTCGAAGTAGGCAGCTCCAAGGTTTAGCTGTGGCCATGATTAAATTATGGGAAAAAAGTTCAATTGCCAAAATTGCACTTAAACGAGGTGTACAGCTGACTACTAGTGAGAGAATGGCCGAAGATATCAAGAAACTGACAGGAGGCACACTTCTCTAAAGAAACAAGGATTTCTTGGTTTTCTACAGGGGAAAGAACTTTTTATCACCATATGTCACTAAAGCATTACAGGAAAGGGAGAGATTGGCAAAGTCCCTTCAAGATGAAGAGGAGGAGGCTCGGTTAAGACCCTCAGCCTTTGTCTTACCAAGTATTGAAATAACTGAGAAATCTGGAATTGCTGGGACCCTAGGGGAAACTTTGGATGCGAATGCCAGCTGGGGAAATACGACTGCAGGGAGTGTGTCCCCCCACGTTTTGTCTGACCAACAGATCCGTGAGAAGCATAGCACGAGGAGGGATGATACCCTCATGGCGTTTGCTTGCTCCAGTGTTACCGAGCATAAGGATGAGCATTCCCTTAATGTTTCGGACACTCTTTGATCCCTACCTATTTGGTCATTCGGATCCGTGAGAAGCATAGCACGAGGATGGATGATACCCTCGTGGCGTTTGCTTGCTCCAGTGTTACCGAGCATAAGGAGGAGCATTCCCTTAATGTTTCGGACACTCTTTGATCCCTACCTATTTGGTCATTCGGATCCGTGAGAAGCATAGCACGAGGAGGGATGATACCCTCGTGGCGTTTGCTTGCTCTAGTGTTACCGAGCATAAGGAGGAGCATTCCCTTAATGCTTCAGACACTCTTTGATCTCTACCTATTTCTTCGATCATTCGGATCCGTGAGAAACATAACACGAGGAGGGATCATGCCCTCGTAGCGATTGCTTACTCCAGTGTTACCGAACATAAGGAGGAACATACCCTTAATGTTTCAGACACTCTTTGATCCCTATTTTGATCGTTCGGATCCAAAAGAAGTATAGCACGGGGAGAGATTGTGCCCCCGTAGCGTAAGCTTGCTCCAACGTTGTAAGGAGGAGCCCTCAAACAATACACAGGCTCCATGGTGACTTGAAGTATAGAGGATGTGCCCTTACCATTCTAAACGCTCTTTGATCCAAATCCTGGTTCGCCAGGACTCTGAATTCAAAGATTCAAAATTGTGTTTTGGAGACCTCGGACAGGACGCTGTTTTGAGGCATCCGTGTTGTTGTTTATACTTGCGAAACGTTTTGTTTTGGGATAAGTGCTAAGTCGCCCCCGCCTTTTAATTTTATTTTCCAAAGTTTTGTTTTTGTTTTCATTAGGTTTAGCAAGGGGACGCCCATGCCAAATCTAATTGGGCTTCAAATGTTGATTCAATTCCCTTCTAAATAAGTCCCAAGGATTAATCGGCTTGGGGCTGGATTTCGTTCCGCCGAGGCCACTTGGTTAATCGGCTTGGGGCTGGATTCGTTCCGTCGAGGCCACTTGTTTCTTTCCGGCTCGGGTCTGCTCTTGTAACGCCGAGACCGATGTTTCCTTTCGGCTCGGGTCTGCTCTTGTACCGCCGAGACCGATGTTTCCTTTCGGCTCGAGTCTGCTCTTCTACCACCGAGACCGATGTTTCCTTCCGGCTCGGGTATGCTCTTGTACCACCGCCGAGACCGATGTTTTTTTCTAGCTCGGGTCTGCTCTTGTACCGCCGAGACCGATGTTTCTTTCCGGCTCGGGTCTGCTCTTGTATCGTCGAGACCGATGTTTCCTTCCGGCTCGGGTCTGCTCTTGTACTGCCGAGACCGATGTTTCTTTCTGGCTCGGGTCTGCTCTTGTACCGCCGAGATCGATGTTTGTTTCGGCTCGGGGCTGGATTTCGTTCCGCCGAGGCCACTTGTTTATTCGGCTCGGGGCTGGATTTCGTTCCGCCGAGGCCACTTGTTTATTCGGCTCGGGGCTGGATTTCGTTCCACCGAGGCCACTTATTTATTGGGCTCGGGGCTAGATTTCGTTCCGTCGAGGCCTTATGGTTTATTCAGCTCGGGGTAGGGTTACGTCCCACTGAGTCGGCTTCTTTGGACTAGGGATGTAATATTCCCCCAGAGCCAAGTCTTTCTTCAGCTCGAGGTCGGGATACGTCCCACCGAGAGACTTATCATCGGCATGGGATCGAAGCATCTCCCCCATGGTCGGCCCTCTATTGGTCTGGGGAGGTGACATTCCCCCAGAGACAAATGTTTTTCTCAGCCCGGGGTCTGGTTACGTCCCACCGAGTCGATCGTCATTAGCATAAGGGCAAATCATTTTCTCCACGGGTAGATATCGAGATCCTCGTTGACTGAGCACATGAAGGTGGCAGGAAGGACCAGATTTGCAGCCAAGGCGTTTTTCTCTGCAGTTCCTGGAGTGACCACCGACGGATTCATCGACACACCATCTCTTTTATAGTTCCCGGCATCAATTCGCTAGCTCGTTGTTACCGATAACTAGGGGATAGATGTTGATGGTGTTTTTTGAGCACTATGATATTTAAACAGTACGGTAGGGGTAAAAATGGTAACTCACTTGTTGATCAAGATCATTAATACCGACCTGACCACATGAGTTAGGGGCCGAGCGCTTATGATCGGTAACCCGACCACATAAGATCGGATGACCGGGCATTATCAGATCGACAACAGCATTCTCAGTTCAAAAGACTATCATGACCGACCTCATGAAGACCGGGAATATGGCGGGATATGCTCCAGAAGATAAGTTATCCTACTTTCATGGGGAAATGTTGATAAGTTAGTGTCCTAATAGGATATGGGAAGTGAATGAGTCAGTATCCTAATAGGATATGAGAAGTGAAGGTAGTTTCAACTAGGAATCCTTATAGGAAGAGGAATATGATTTCTCTACTATTATAAATAGGAGGGGAAAGCGTGCTTGTAAGGTGAGGTAACAAGTTGAAAGTTGAGAGTTGAGAGTTAAGATTATGGAGATTTGAGGGTTGAGATCAGAATGAGAATCAAGATCAGAATCAATATGGAGATCATTACGATCAGACTTGTAAACACAAGAGATACCAGAGAAGCATATCTCGGTAATAAAAGTATCATTCGTTTTGTGCCCGTGGACGTAGGTTGGATCTGATCCGCCGAACCACGTTAAATCTCTTTGTCGATTGGCGTATTTATCTGTCTTTTGCTAAGTTTGCTTTTGGTTCCCCCATAACCGAACAAATTCACTATTGAGGGAGGATTGTCTCGGGAGTAATATTCCAATATTGATCTGAGACCAAAATCAGCCGTCAACAAAAATTATTATTATTAAATTAAAAATTAAATAAAGAAACCTATTATAATAAGAAAATATATTTTAATCTCTCATTAAAAAAAAAAAAACACATGTGGCATTTAATCTATATAATTAACCTATACAATAAATGTTTTATTATTAAATTATAAAATTAAAATATCTTTAAAATTAATTTTTCTATTAAATAAAATACCTATTACAATAAAAATATATATTATAATTTTATAAGAACTGTATTATAATAAGAAAACATATTATACTATCTCATTACAATTTTTTTAAAAATAGTATTAGAAGGTTTCCTCGACCAGCCTTTAGCATCCATTTTCTGCGTCGCTTTGTTCCGACGTTAAAATATTTAATGCTCTTTTAGCGTTGACCTTAGCGACGCTAAAAGACCGAATTCTTGTAGTGAAACTATCCGATTAATTTTGAATTATATATTTGTTAAATATTTTTAAATTTTCTCATCGCGTCGTAGGACACTGAATCTCTACAATTAATTTTTTTATTACCTATTATAATAAGAAGATATATTATAATATTCTATTAAAATAAAAATTATATATGTGGCACTAATCTCTATAATTAATATTTCTATTATTAAATTATAAAATTAAAATAAAAAATATATTACAATATGAAAATATATTCTCCTATTAAAATACGAAACCTAAATAGAAGCCGCCCACAAAACCTAGCCAATTTTTTGGATTTCGGGTCTATTGTTACTTGTTATTTTATTTTGAATTATTTATATAAGTTTTTTTTTTATAAATTTTTTATTATTTATTGTGTTTCATGATGCAAACTATGACTATTAGCTTTTGCAGAATGAATTAAAAATATTATTTGGTAACTAAAAGATACATGAATGAGACATAAATATTACGTGTAAGTAAATCAATTGTCTCATTTAAATATAAATTGATAAGATCCGAAGTATTTACAAGATTAATACCTAAAATATATGATTAACCCGCACAAAGTGCGGGCCTTATGCTAGTTTATAATAATGTTAAATAATTAAATTTTTTCACTAATCTTCAAAAAAAGAAAAAAGATTTGTTTGATAATGAATAAACTCAACAAATTAATCGTTCTTCTTCTTTTTTAAGTATTTTATCTTTCATCAATTTAAGCAATTTTAATTTAGTCATAGTTACTTTTACGGAAATAAGTTTTCATATCGAGGAATATCTGAATTTATATGATAAATCAGATAAAAGGTAATATTGTATTTTTATGCAAATCCCAATCTATATGGATAATCTAAAAAATTCTTATTTAATGATAAATATAGTGTCTCTATCAAATAAAAGAGGGGACGGGACGGGACGGGGACGTAGAAGCAGAAAGAACGATTGATACTCAATATAAAAAAATCAATCTCATTGTAATTTTATTCAAATATTGCTTCTCTCCTGTGAACTTTGGTCAAGAATGCTGAACCACTTCACGACGTCTTAAGCAACGACCATTTCAACTTTGAGGCCGACTTGTATAGAAGATACTGCTTCTTCAACTGTAGCAAAAAAAAGAGGCACAATAACTTACGCACGCAGCAGCCACAGCAAAGAACAGAAATAACATAAAGATGAAGAAGCACAAAATGATTCTTAAGATTGTGATTGTGATTATGATTTACACTTAATTAACGTACATAATTAATTTATTTCTTTCTTCTTTAGTTTCATATTTTACTTATATAATGACTAGCACAATGTAAATATTCTCATATTGGATATACAAAATTATTTCATTTAGTGTCTAACACGATATTAGAAAATAGAAACTGGATACAGATGGCCGAAAGCACAGAGGTGTTGATAAAGTATTGTTTATGATGATGAAGCTCGACAGACCTCGTGCATATTTGTAAGTTGCTGAAATCCATGGTATTTATGCCATTTGTTGACGGTTGTTTTTCACTTTAGGGGCAATTTGAGAAAATCGATTCCTCGAATAAAACCTCCCTCAAGTGGTAAATTTATTTGGTTTGTTGAGAACCAAATCAAACTTGACAAACAAATCAGAAAACACGGACAAGACAAATGATTTAACGTGGTTCGACGGAATGGATTCAACATACGTCCACGGATGCAAAAGAAATAAAATCTTTTATAGGAGCTTGGGTCAAACCGACTTGCTCTATCTCTCGCTTACACTAAGCTTTCTCTCTCCTCTACAAGTTATCAGAATACGTGAGAAAAATTAACCAAGCTCTTACAATGAGTTCTCAACCCCTTTATATAGTGTGTCTAAACCCACTATATCGTCAACTCGTGACGTTAGAAACGTTATCAAGTTAACATTGCGTAAGCTCTCTTCCCCAATCAACCTACAAGTAGTAGTTCCGCCGCCTGACACAACTACTCCCTGTCATCTGAACCTCATTAACTCACTTTTTTTGGTAACTGCTACAAGTCCAACCCATGTGCCAACCTGTTTCCCAGCCACTCATGCGGTTTTATGTGTCAGTGGCCCTCTTTTATTACAGCAGTCGTTGGCCTACTCCTATCTCATCAGCTTGAGAGGCTCAAACTTCCATTTAGGGCTTACGTCGTCCGTACCGAGCATAGTGCTATGACCCCGGCCTTTATCCCCGGGTTGGTGTACCAGAACGACGACGCTTTTCCTTGCTCCTTTTACCAGGTCGGGTCGGTAGAAATGCCTTTACTTCCCACTCTTTATCTTCAAAAGGGTCAAGCCAACATTAAGCTTCTTAGCCGCTTTAGTTATAGACATGTAGAAATATTGAGAAATAGCTTCCCTTGATGAGAGTCTGAATTGTTATGATTTTCTTCTAGCTTGTATCTTCTAATGATCACCTTCCCTAGGTGTATGTGAGCCTCTCTGTTTCATCCCGAGTCTCATTCATAGTGTTTCAAAGGTAAAACCGACATCCTCGGGTCAGTCTTCAAATGTAGTCGAATATGATCCATTAGTCGGGTCGGATGCATCTGGACCTTGGGCCTGGACCCTCATCATTGCAAAGACCTTACACCTTCTTCTTGGTAAGTGAAATTCCCTTAATACCCTTCTCCATATTTCGAATCTTCGTGGGTCTGAAAATCACCATCAACATCTGTTCCATAGTTCTCAGTATCAACGAGTTGGTGAATTAGTGTCGGGAACTTCAAAAAAAAATGGTGTTGTTCCTTCTTACCCTGATGCTCAATCTTGAACAAGTCTGGAATCCAAAATCTACCCCACCTTAGAACGGGTTCCACTACTGCAAGCTTCAGTGCTCCTTGTGAAGATCCGCGTTGGGTTCATAATCATGATCTAGCATTTCTGCTTCTGACCCATTACTCGGTCATCTCTTATACTAAACATTCTCGGGCTGAAGAAATCGACCATAACTATTTCTGATCAATCCACTCTTCGACTTCCCCGCTTGAAGAAGCTCATCTCGCGCCACCTCGGGCTGATTTTAAGCTCTTGATGTGCTGCAATCCCGGAAGGAAATGACTTCCCACGGCATGCAAAAACAAAATATAAACCATGAGGGAAAGCCACCATCGGGCCATCAATCAGAAATGGGGCCTCGGTAGGACTTAACCCAGCCCCGGGCTGATCTGACAAATAGAGGACTTGATGAAAAGTTCGATCCCAAGCCATCTAAGTTATTGGGCCACAATGGAATGATCCTTCCTTGCGCCATTAAAACTTGGACATTGGGTAGAAACTCCAACCCCATGCCAACAAATATAATAAGGCATCAGTGGTACGTACCCGAACCCCGAGCCAGTGCAGTAACTTGGCCACAATGGAATGTTCCATCATTGTGCCATCAACACTTGGCCATTGGGGAGATATTATAGCCTCATGCCAATGAATTTAATAAGGCCTCAGTGGGACGTAACTCGACCTCGAGCCAGTGTAGTAAATTGGCCACAATGGAATATTCCCTTCTTATGCTATCAACACTTGGCCATGAGGGTGAAAATTACAGCCCCATACCAACTAATATAACAAGGCCTCGGTGAGACGTAACCCGACCCCGAGCCAGTGCAGTAACTTGGCCATAAGGGAATGTTTCCCATTGTGCCATCAACACTTGACCATATGGGAGACATTCCAGCCTCATGCCAATGAATATAATAAGACCTCGATGGGACGTAACCCGACCCCGAACCATCATAAAAAACTGGCCACAATGGAATATATCATCTTTGTGTCATCAAATATGGCATCGATAGAACGAATGAAGCCCTAAGCCATCACAATAAACTGGCCATAAGGGAATGTACCATCTTTATGCCAGCAAATATGGCCTCAGCGGAACGAATGCAGCCCCGAGCCATCATAACAAACTGGCCACAAGGGAATGATCCTATTTGTGCCATCAAGTATGGCATCGGCGGAATGAATGCAGCCCCGAACCATCAAATTCCTTTCCAAGACTTAACCGCGATGGAATATTTTCAACCTCCGGTAATCGCTATGGAGCCTGGAAATGATGTCCCACTCCGAGTCTTCCATTAAAACAAAAACCAGGACAAAAAAACGAGACAAGTACAATGGGGTGACGTATAACGTACCTTGTATTGACCCAAAAAGAAACAACAAGGGTGCCTGAGATAACATCCTGCCCCATGCTGCCCAAAATAATAATCTTAAACCTTAAAGTCCAACGTCTCAGATAACAGAGCTACGAATCGATGGGGTAGACAAAACTATGAGAGTTTTCCCATGCTAGGCAGGCCCCGAGTCTACAAACGCCACATAAACCATCATGCCTTCCTCGTGTTATGCTCATATGGATCCGAAATGGGACGGCCAACGCCATGAGGACATTCTACCTTTCTGTGCTAGGCAAGCCCTGAGGCTGAAAACGCCACGGAGACCATTAGGCCTTCCTTGTGCTTTGCACCTCCAACACTGGGCGGAAAACGCCGTGGGGGAATTATCCCTCTCCACGCTATGTAAACACTGAGGCTGCAAATGCCGCAGAGGCTAGTGAGCCTTCCTTGTATAATGCACCTCCAATACTGAGCGGCAAACGTCGTGGGGGGGGGGGGGAATTATCCCTCCCCACGTTATGCAAACCTAGAGTTAACATAGTACCGGAGCCATTCACTATCCATAAGTGCTATGATTACCTTGAGGCATCAAATGCCACGCCGACTCGCTCGTCGAGCGTACTATGGATACCCGATGCGCCAAACACCACGTAAGTCTTCATATTATACTCTTAAAAAATGCAAGTCGTTGGGTATTAACGTTCCAACCCGAGGGTTTGATAATGACATTGGGGATTAGTGTGCCATGGGGGTGCGCATTTTCCAATATGTCTTGCATCCCTTCATGCGTTTCGACAATGAGTATCTCTCAAGAATATTAAACATGTATTTCCCGTTCGAATAATAAACAAGCACAAATAAACATGTTCTTATTTAATAAATGGAAAGACTTATTCATATTCAGAGAATCTATTGTCATTCTTATAACTCTTTTAGAGTCATTCTAAGATAGGTTCTATTGAAAGTATTTCCTCAACATCTCCGTATTCCAAGGCTTCTTTAGTCGGGTACTGTCCAGTTGCTCCAAATGATATGTACCCGACCTGAACTCATTCTGTCCCGGGACTGGTCTCCTCAGGTCTTTGCCTATATCCCGCTAATTTTCCGGCCTGGGTGCTTTCAACATTGACCGACGTAAACACACACGTATAACGCAAGCGCATGTATCGTTCAAGTAGTATAAAAATATCGATCCCACGAGGACTTAATTCCTACTGTTGTTATTAATTATTGAATCTATTTATTTAAAAATATCTAATTGAGGGTGAAGAGAATGATTGCTTGATTGATTTGGTTGATTGTAGTTTTGCAAAATAAATAAATAAATAAAAAGACAAAAGAAAATACTAAGGAAAATAACAAAAGACACAAAGATCTAGGGTTGTGAATTATTCTAATATCTTTTAAAAGATGAAGTGATTATTTTATGTTTGTGTAATAAATCAGTTTACTAACCTGGAACACGAAATTATGCAAAAGCCTATGTCGATGGTGAGACGCAAATACCCAGTTTAACCCAATTGAACCATATATCTATGTCAACCAAATTATCTAGATTCATTAAGTTTAAGTTCCAATTATGGCTACCCCCGCCCGACAGGTATATGTCTATCCTGTAAGGAAATCTATTAAAGGGTTATCTATCCTCAAGGAAGATCGTGGGCTATTAAGTCTAAGGCTGAAACCTAAAATCCCTATGTCTAGTTCATTTTAGATTTACCACATCAATCTTATTGGTGATCAGACAACAAGAAGCATTAACCTTAAGACTTAATAAGTAAACCTTTAAATTACCCAAACTATAAAATAACCCCTTATAAACCGGTGATATTAGAATTCATCACAACCCCAGATAACTAACACATAACTAGGGCTAGTAAAGACTTAAAAGTAAAAGACATAAAGTAAAAATGCTGAAAGTAAATTGCTGAAAAGTAAATGACGGAAAGTAAATGCTGAAATTAAATACTGAAAATTAAATGTTGAAAAGTAAATGCTGAAAAGTAAATTACTGAAAAGTAAATGCTGAAAAGTAAATTGCTGAAAAGTAAATGCTAGAAAGTAAATGCTGAAAAGTAAATTGCTGATAGTAAATTGCTGAAAAGTAAATAAAGTAAAAGTACAATAAAAGAAAATACTGAGGTAAAATGATCCACTTTTATTACTTCTATTTTAGATATCTCCCTTAATATAATATATTAACTTTCCATGATAATTACCAACCAGCCATATAGGCGGTATCCAGATCAAGTCAAATTAATAATTAATTACCAACAGACCAATCAGGCGGTATCCAGTTTAGTCAGGTTAAAACCAATTTAAATAATTATCAACCGACCAATATGGCGGTATCCTCGTTAAGTCAGGTTTTAACTAGTTTATATATTATAATTAAGGGAGATTAACCTAAATATTAGTAATAAAATTTTTACCTTTTACCCCAGCAAAGGGGAGTTACCTCCTCATTACTGAAAAGTAAAAACTGAAAATTAAAGAAAGAAAAGTATTGTGCGTAAAAGTAAATTGCGGAAAGTAAAAACTGAAAAGTAAATAAAAGAAAGTGCGAAAGCGGAAATTAATTACTGAAAGCTGTAAATAAACAAACAAGATACAATCTTTTTAGTATTCTTAAGGAATTCCTTAGAAGAAAGTATGAATTTACAAATGAAATGGCATGGTATTTATAGGCAAAATTTTGCCTCCATCAAATCATCCACCAAATCAATTATTAATTGCTCCACTAATTGCTCCACCAAATCCATTATTAATTGCTCCACTAATATCTTATCATGTTTGGTGGTGATTTGATAATTTTTATTATTTATTTATTATTTATTTTTTGCTTTGAAAATGATTGAAAGTGACTTTAATAATTACACACAACACACTTCTGGATGGTTCATCAATTTCGGGCATGAAATCTTCAGAATTCGAAATTATTTTGTCTTTCAAAGCTGTAGATCTTTGAGTCTTCTTTAATCTGGAACTTGAATCAGCTCAATCCGATATCGGAGTAAAAAGTTATGCCCAAACTACGACAGATGCACAAAATTAGAATTTCCAAAACTGCACTTCGTTAAAACACCCTTTCAAGTTTCCAATCTCCAAAATTAATATGTCAATTCCAATTTTTGCCCTTATTTGACCCATATTTCGTCCTAAATGATTTCATTAAGTCCCAATATTATTTTATCTGCGAAATAAACTAAAACATATCAAAACGTTTATCAAACCCGAGAAACTAAACAAAATATTAAGTAAAAGGGGTGGTAAATATTGATATATTTTCCGCTCATCAAACATCTGAACAACTCCTCTCTGGCGATCTTCTCCTCTCTCTCATATCTTTCTTATCTAACTTCTCAATCTTCTCTAGCATAGCCTTCATGAAGGTTTGTATCGTTTCCATTTCCCTTCGAGCATCTTCTTTCTCGTTTCGCAGGGTCTTTTTTCATATTCTCCATCCACTTCATCGTAGAAGCCTTTGAAGTTTTATGATTTCTGTCTCCTATCATCATCTTAGTGTGCTTGTCGCTTTTTGTACCAATTCCCTACAGACGACGCCAACTGTTGACAACTGTTTTTCGTTCCAGGGGCTATTTTGGAAAATCGATTCTTCTAAAAAAATCTCCTCAAGCAGTGAATTTGTTTGGTTTGTTGGGAACAAATCAAACTTGGCAAACAAATCAGAAGACACAGACAAGACAAGATTTAATGTGGTTCGACAGAATAGATCCAACCTACGTTCACAAATGCAAAAGAAATAAAATCTTTTATTAGGAGCTCGGGTCAGACCGACCTGCTACATCTCTCGCTTATCCTAAGCTTTCTCTCTCCTCTACAAGTTATCAGAATACGTGAGAAAAATTAACCAACCCCTTACAATGAGTTCTCAACCTCTTCATACAGTGTGTCTGAACCACTATATTGCCAACTCGTGATGTTAGCCATGTTACCAAGTTATCATTGTGTAGACTCTCTTCCCCAATCAACCTATAAGTAGTAGCTCTGCCGCTTAACACAACTACTCATTGTCATCTGAACCTCTTTAACTCACTCTTTTTGATAACTGTTATACGTTCTGCTCATGTGCCAACTTGTTTCCCAGCCACTCACACGGTTTCTTGTGTCAGTGGATAAGTCTGATGCCCTCTTCCATCCCATCATTCGTTGGCATACTCTTATCTCATCAGCCCTTGGAAGGCTCAAACATCCATTAGGGTTACGTCGTCCGTATGCGAGCATAGTGCTACGAACTTGGCCTTTATCCCCGGGTCGGTGTACCAGAACGAGGACGATATTCCTTACTCCTTTTACCAGGTCAGGTCGGTAGAAGTGCCTTTACTTCCCTCTTCTTATCATCAAAAGGGTCAAGCCAACATTAAACTTCTCGGCCGCTTTAGTTATGGGCATGTAGAAATATTGAGAAATATTTTCACTTGATGAGAGTCTGAATTGTTATGATTTTCTTCTAACTTGTATCTTCTAATGATCCCCTCCCCGGATGTATGTGATTGTGCCTCTACTGGTTCATCTCGAGTCCCTTTCATAGTACTTCAAAGCCAAAACAGACATCCTCGGGTCGGTCTTCAAATTTAACCGAATCTGATCCACTGTTGGGCATGACGCATCTAGGCCTTGGGCCTGGACCCTCATCCTTGCAAAGACTTTGTGGCCCCATCTTGATAAATGAAATCCCCTTAATACCTTTCTCCATATTTCGAATCTTCTCAAAGTCCAAAAAAATTACCATCAACATCATTAAAGCAAAAACAAAGAAAGAAACAAAGAATTGGAAGTAGTTGAATTTGTGAAAAGAATGGAGAATTAATGAGGCTGGCTCTATAATTTAATTCCTAAAAGGATTTGGATTTAGTTTTTCATGGTTCCCTCGTCTCCAATAAAGAGAGAATATAAAAAAGAAAAAAAGAAAGAGCTAACAACGTAGCAAGGAAATTCACAGCAGCTTTAGTTATTACCATGTTTGTAGTAGAATGAATACCACAGAATTGATTCAGAAACGAAGTCATTCATTTTGGTTCCAGTTTCTCAGCACTTGAAAGTATGTGTTGGAAAACCTTTTGAAGCTCCCTAAAAGTTAATTAATTCCATTAATTAATTTGGTACTTCAAACGAAAGGTTTCATTAATGAATGATAAATGGCATAATAAATGGCATACTTATCTCTTTTATTTTCCCTCTATATATAGAGAGCATTGTTTTCATTTTAAGAAAAAAAAAAGACGAAAATAATTCACCAAGCGCTTGGTTCTTTTGTTTCGGTTTCTCTTTGTTTTCGGTTTTTGAAGAGTTCAAACACTTTTGTGGTTCGTTGGTAACGGGTTTTGGTGGTGCCCATACTCGTTCGTTTTCCGTTGTATCCTGGGAAACAATCGTCTCACGTTCTACTGCACCCTCGGTAGGGGACGAATTTATTTTAAGGATATTGTTGACATCAACAAGCCTCGGAATAGAGAATCAGTGGTTCGGTTCGGTTCCTTCAGTGGTTATGTGGCTGATTTCAGGGTCCGCTCGTGAGGGTCCGCTCAGCAGCCTCTAAATCCGCTCATCAGCCTCTACCTCTGCTCTCAGCCTCTGCCTCTGCTCTCAGCCTCGGCCGTCAGGGTCCGCTCTCAGGGTCTGCCGTGAGGGTCTGCTCTGTGGGTCTGATTTCAAGGTCTGCCAAGAGGGTCTGTTGGGCTGAAAATTAAGCCTAATTCGGATTTCCTTGTAACTACCAATCATTGTATTTGATAATATTTGTATTACAGTCTTAAAACAAATTCGGTCTGTGGATATGGAAATCAGTCCAAACACAGTTGATCCGATTATGGCAGCCTCTTCGGCTGGCCAAAGTGCTGTGGCAGCCTCTTCGGCTGGCCAACATGCTTCAGCATCTGGGCTTAATCTGGCAGCCTCTGGGGCTGGCCAAGGTGTTGCTGCCTCTATGGCTAGTCAACATGTTGGACATGTGAGCCATGTCAATCATGTTGCTAAAAAACCTGAAAAATTCACTGGTCGGAATTTCAAAAGGTGGCAACAGAAGATGTTCTTTTACTTGACCACGTTGAACCTTGCGAAGTTCCTAAAGGAAAATGCTCATGTACCCGCGGAGGGTGAGATTGACATCCAAGTGATCAGTGCGATCGACGCTTGGAAACATTCTGAATTCCTATGTAGGAATTATATGCTGAATGTGATAAGTGTATTTATGTCAAAGAGACAGAAATTGGCTATGTCATTTTATGTCTCAACGTTGATAACATTTTGATTGTCGGGAGTAATGTTAAAATGGTGAAATCTACCAAGAATATGCTGAAATCTAAGTTTGACATGAAAGACATGGGTCTCACAGATGTCATTCTGTGAATAAAGATCTCGAGAAATCCCGATGGACTTATTCTTGATCAGTCGCACTATGTGGACAAGATTCTTGGTAAATTCAACAATGATGATTCTGTTGTGGCTAGAACTCCTTTAGATGTGCGTCTACACCTATCAAAGAATAGAGGAGAGAGTATATCTCAAGTAAAATACTCTAGAGTGATCGGGAGTTTGATGTACTTATCAAGTTGTACCAGGCCTGATATAGCATGTACAGTAAACAAACTCAGCATATATACGAGTAATCCAGGGGTTGATCACTGGAAAGCAATTGTAAGAGTACTTCAGTACTTACATTTTATTCGTCATTATGGGTTGCACTATCATAGATATCCAGCTGTAGTCGAAGAATACAGTGATGTTAATTGGATATCTGATATGAAAGACTCAAAGTCTACCAGTGGCTATGTGTTTACACTAGCAGGTGCAGCTATATCATGGAAATCCTCCAACAGACTGTGATAGCCCGATCTACAATGGAATCAGAATTCATTGTATTAGATAAGTGTGCTGAAGAAGCAGAATGGCTTCAAAAATTTTCTATAGGATATTCCAAGTTGGCCTAAGCCAGTGCCAGCAATTGGCATTCATGCGATAGTCAATCTGCAATTGGAAGGGCACATAACAAACATGTATAATGGTAAGTCTAGACATATTCGTCGTAGATATAATACTGTTAGACAATTACTCTCTACTGGAGTTATTTCGATTGACTATGTAAAGTCAAAGGATAACATTGCGGATCCTAACCAAAGGGTTAAACAGAGAGTTAGTTGAAAATCATCGAGCGAGGAATGAGACTAAAGCGCGTTAGATAAATGTTCATTACGAAGGAAAACTCAACCTTGTTGACTGGAGATCCCAAGATCTAGGTTCAATGGGACAACCCACTCGTAATTGACATAATTGGTTCACTGTGGGGGTTACCCCATAGTCCATTCCTATGGTGACATGCAACAGTGATGCTCGTATGGATCGAGGTTAAACACATGCTTTTAATGATTCTTATGCGTCGGGAATCCGAGCGGAGTATTACGAGATACTCTTAAATAAGAAATCACCTATGTGAGGAGAAGTGAGGCCGCTTCAAAGGGAATTGTACAGGGCACAATTCTTAGAAATTATTGCAGAACCAGGTAGATGTTCATGGCCAAAATGAACATAATCATGAGAACTCAGATTTGTTAGGTAAAACATCTGTGTGATATATGTTTTCCATTTACATGAACGGCAGTACAGTTCAATGACATCGCGTCCACTGTTAGCCAGTAAATGAGATATATTTTCACAAGGGAAGGTTCAAAGGCTGAGGCCTACCTATCCTATGCAGGTGTTGAACCGTTGAACTCTTCTCGGTCAAAATAAAATATTTCTAAAATATTTTTTGACGGGTTTCGCCATTTTCATTCATGTGGGGGATTGTTGGAAAACCTTTTGAAGTTCCCTAAAAGTTAATTAATTCCATTAATTAATTTGGTACTTCAAACGAAAGGTTTCATTAATGAATGATAAATGGCATAATAAATGGCATACTTATCTATTTTATTTTCCCTCTATATATAGAGAGCATTATTTTCATTTTAAGAAAAAAAAAAGACGAAAATAATTCACCAAGCGTTTGGTTCTTTTGTTTCGGTTTCTCTTTGTTTTCGGTTTTTGAAGAGTTCAAACACTTTTATGGTTTCGTTGGT
This sequence comes from Zanthoxylum bungeanum, assembly GCA_019454045.1. NCBI lineage: Eukaryota > Viridiplantae > Streptophyta > Magnoliopsida > Sapindales > Rutaceae > Zanthoxylum > Zanthoxylum bungeanum. Next base: position 21,350 of record SKCR01019353.1, on the reverse strand, counting down.
AACGGGTTTTTGGTGGTGCCCATACTCGTTCGTTTTCCGTTGTATCCTGTGAAACAATCGTCTCACTACTTCTACTGCACCCTCGGTAGGGGACGAATTTGTTTTAAGGATATTGTTGACATCAACAAGCCTCAGAATAGATAGCAGTGGTTCGGTTTGTTCCTTCAGTGGTTCTGTGGCTGATTTCAGGGTCCGCTCGTGAGGGTCCGCTCAGCAGCCTCTACCTCCGCTCATCAGCCTCTACCTCTGCTCTCAGCCTCTGCTCTCAGCCTCTGCCTCTGCTCTCAGCCTCTGCCGTCAGGGTCCGCTCTCAGGATCTGCCGTGAGGGTCTGCTCTGTGGGTCTGATTTCAAGGCCTGCCAAGAGGGTCTGTTGGGCTGAAAATTAAGCCTAATTCGGATTTCCTTATAACTACCAATCATTGTATTTGATAATATTTGTATTACAGTATAGTGACTGAACTTTTTCTTATGCAATTTTTCTTGCACATTAATAATGTCTCTTGCTTCCCGTTTGTGTCCATGAATAGCAAGTACGGCTCAAGCTTTTCCGGGGTCTTGTATGAAAAAATTTAACGAGACCTTGTTAAATTAAATATATTTTTTGAAAAATAAAATAATCATATTATTTATTTGGAAAATAAGAAAAATCTAGGTAAATGTTTACTAAAATATACTAATTTAATAATTTTATACTACAATTAATTAACCAATTAGAGAAATTTTATTATTTTTTTACCATAAAAATTAATGATACTTTTGTAATATTTTTTTTTGAATCGTTGGAAACATTGCCGCCAAACCACCCATTCCGGGCTTGAGCAGAGAATGTAAAACCTCCGGCTGTCCTAGGCTTTTACAAGAAACACTCTCTGGATTCAAACCCAGGACCTCAAGACCCAAGATCTCAAGGTGAGATCTTAAACCCTACACCACCAAGCCATGCCCTTTGGGGACAATAATTTTGTAATTCACTTTATTAAATAGACACAAATTTAAATGAGACTTTATATTTGAAATGAGACTCTACACGAACGCCTAAATTGGCTAATGACTTGACCACTTATGATGAATAGGAAATTTTGATACTTATTGTCCTTTTCAGTATATACCTTACTGTGCTCTGAAATAATACACGACTTGCAGTTTGATGGCAATAGCCAATGACATTCAGGTTTTGAGCTTTTTAATAATAGCCCCTTTAATCTAATCCGTGAACCAATCCCAATAATAATGTGAGAAAAGGGCACCCAACTAGAAAATTACCCTAAAAGTTACATTTTTATTCATAGTCATTTTTCATCTAATATTAAAATAAACTCAATTTTTAAGATATTCAAGTCATTTAAAACTAATTAGATAAAAAATAACTCAAAATTAATGAAAAATATTTAATGTAAGAACTAAAATTTGTATTTTCAAAATTGTAAGATCTAAAATATCGTTATGACAATCTACATAATAGTTTGGTGTCATTATCTCTAATGTTTATTAAAGGACGTAACTTGGTGGTGTAGGATTCAGAATCTCATCTTGAGATCCTCAGTTTGAATTCAGAGAATGCGTTTCTTATAAGAGCCTGGGACAGCCGAGGATTTTACCTGCTTCGCTTAAGTCCGGAAGGGGTGGTTTGCCGATGGGATTTCCAACGACTAAAAAAAAAAGTCTATCAATGAAATTTTAAATTCTAACTAAGTCTCCAACTTCAATAAAAACCCCTTTAATCTAATCCTTTAACCAACCAATCCCAATAATAATGTGGAAAAATGACACTCAACTACCTAGGGGTGTCAATTTGGATCAGGATTCGTTTATTCGTTCGATTCGATTCGCTTTAAAGCGAATACGGGTTTGAAAAATGGATTCGTTTAATAAATGGGTCAATTCGATTCGATTCGTTATTAAACGAATCGAATACGAATTTAAGCTCATTAATTCGTTTATTCGTTTAGAATTCGTTTAATTATTTTTTATTTACTATTTCTTGTTATTTTTCAATTAAGATTCGAGAAATTATAGCTAATTATCATAGAAAAATTAATATTTTCAATATTTGGTGAAGTATTTTTAGTAAATATATTAATTACATATTACATATGTATATATTTATGAAGAATTAATGTAAATCAAGTGTGGTAAATATATTTTTATTAAATAATATCATTGACTAAAACGAATAAACGAATATTCGTATTCGATTCGTTTAATAAACGAATCGAATACGAATCCTGATATTAGGATTCGTTAATAAACGAATCGAATACGAATCCATCACATTTTGATTCGATTCGTTTAGGATTCGATACGAATTCGATTCGTTAATTCGTTTTGACACCCCTACAACTACCTTAGAGATTATCAATATTTAGTTTTTAAAAAATAAATAGCTTTAGTTCATACTGTTAAATTTTTTTATTAATTAAGTTACTTTTCATCTAATTTTGAAATAAACTTTCAAAAATTTTAGACATGTTTTTTGGAGTATTTAAGTTATTTAACATTAATAGGATGAAAACGACTCAAAATTAATAGAAAATATTTCAGAGGACTTAAGTTTGTATTTTTAAAACCATAGGGATTAAAATGTCGGGTAGTTGGGCATCAATTTCCCTAATAACGTATGTAAAATAAGCTTGAAATTTTGACAAAAAAAAAAAAAAAAAAAAGCAGCAGCTGAAATGTTGAAAATAAAACTTGTAAACAATGCAAGGCATCAACAAAATATAATACAAACAAGTATTTGTGTGGGTGAATGACCTAACCAACCAATCTGAAACTCTTCTATCCGAAAGAAGGTTTATCACGAGCTTTGATCATGCAATAATTTATAAACATCCCAACTAATTCAAAGTGTTTTATAAACAATTAGTACAAGAGTAAGTAAACTATAAAACGCGAATGCATTAACATATTAAGCATAGAATGAATAGAGTGGTCGCCTTAATCTTTATCCTGTACCAAGTTGTTGATCATCTTAAGCAAAGGAAGAGTGCCCTTTGCCATGATCTCTATCCTAGAAGTATTAGAGGCTTGCGCAAACAATGAAAGGCCAAAAACTAAAGCTCTGGGAGATACAGTCTCGATGAGAGGAAACCGTGCCAATAACGAGGTTCCAGATCAAAGAATGCATCAAAAAACCTTCTAGTGGCAGGTAAGTCAAGTTTAAGCAGGATATCCATACCAAAACAGAAGAATCCCTTTGTCTCCTCCTTTCTATGGGCCACAAATCTTTCCAAACTTCAGCAGACAATTTGTGTCCTGAAAGGCTTCTATCAGAACTAAGGCATCGAACTATGGCATTGCGACAATAGGAGCTGCAGCTAAAGTCCTTGCCACCATATAACCAGTTGAAGATGCACCATCCCTGCAGTGCCACCTATTCCAACAACTCTTTGAGGAAGCACTGGAAGTGGACCACCCATTGGAATGACACAATGCTCATCCTCTTCAATGCTTTTAACCTTGATGCCTAAGTGCTTTAATCTAGCCACCATTCTTTCCTGTATATCTTTCATAGGCACTCCAGGCCGTGCCACTAGTGAAGTTTCTTCGAGAAATATTCTGTTCGATGAAAGGGCATGGCATATAGAAAAGTGGGAATTCTGCTATTTGCCTCCTTGAGCTCCAAATTGTTTTTGAGATGCGAATCTCTCCAGTCCATGAAAACCATCTTGTCTAAATCAAACGGGTGCTCTTCTACCTCAGCTAAAATTCCATATGCCACTTGGTAACCAGGATTATAGGGTTTATCATATACTGAACAAGGCACCTAGAAACCCCGTAGCATCAAGAACCACGGCAGCCTGAATTGTAACTCCATCATTGCAAATCAACAAAGATTTGGACTCTTCGTGAATAACCTTGATGACTTTAGCTTGGTGAAACTTAACACCATTGGTTATACATTTTTGCAGCATTTTCGACTTCAGCTGCTTCCTATTAACTCTCCCGTAAGGTCTATCAATCCTTCTTCAAACCATCATCAATGTACACAACAGCACCAGACCAAGTAGTATCAAGGCAATCAAGCAAATCCATGGCCTCAAATTCATCCACCCAAACGCCATAATTATTAGGCCAAATCAATCTGGGAGACGGATCAATTGAGCAAACAGAAAGCCCTGCCTCAGAAACTTGCTGAGCAACAGCAAGCCCAGCTGGGCCACCACCTACAACTGCTAGGTCTACAACAAAACTCTTTGATGGGTCATACATGGGAAGCTCAAATTCAAGATTTTCCTTCTTGGTTTCAGGAACTAGCTCCAAAAGAGCACTACTACTGGCCTTAACAAAACAATTCATTTTCCTCTTTTGATGAGACTTCTTGTGACCAAACCTAAGCTCCTGGTTCTGAATCTTCAAAGAGCTTAAACTACTGGATTTATCAAAAACCCCATGAAGTGGGGGCAAGAATTCAAGCTTGTTATGGGTTTTAAGTAAAGTATCCATGGCTATCCTATAAGGGTTTCAAGTAAATTTCTCAAAGATAAGTAAATTCAGGAAATAAAATGGAGATAATTGTTAAATTTATAGAAAAGAGAGATGTGATAACTTACCATAAAGCTGAGAGAAGAGAAATGGGAGCATTTTTTTTTTCAGCCCAAGAGTTGCTGAAGCTGATGATATTTGGTAAAGATGAGGTTCTAAGTGATGGTGCAGCTTGTGTTGTGTGCGTGGCCTGCCCTTAACGACAAACTGAACAAATTAATATTATAATAATCGAAAAAAAAAAATGAAAATTAGTATTAGTTTGAAGTTCCGTTCAGCCTAAATACGAGGTTGTATATTATGTGCCGGGTGTATATGACATCTCTCTCACAGCAGACGGCCCCCACATATTGTGGGGCCCGTCTGCTGTGAAGAGATGTCATATACACCCGGCACATAATATAATTTTCGCTAAAGTACGAGTGATTGTCGGAATATCCGATTAAATGACTATAATTGGAATCCAATGTAAAATTGTCATTTAATATCCCATATTTTTTATAATTGAAAAAATTTATGATTGATATTTGTATTCGAAACAGTTTCAATTTTTGGATATTCTTGTCCGAAATAATAAAAAAATAAAATAAATTAGAAATATGATTATTAGATTTCTGAAAATTTAAAATTATTTTGTTATTATTATAATTAATATTAGGGAAATTATCATCTACTCACCCAAAGAATTATTAAAGTATGAAAATCGTTTTTAAATTATCATATGTCCATCCCAAATATAAAAAAAATATATTTTACATATAAATTATATTTTTTGGTATAAAATGTCATTTTAAAAAATTTTCATAACTATTTTTGGGTATATAATAAATAAAAATATCATTTTCATAACTAATTTTTGGATGTAAAATGTTCGCAGTTATTAGCTGTTGGGTGTCAAATATTAATTTTCATAACTGTGTAAACAAATGTTGTTTTTTTTTTTTAAACGATGAGTTTTTACATATTTAACTTAATTTTGGTGGATGGATAATAATTTCCCTTAATATTATATTTCTTTATTTATATAATATTTTTTGTTAGGATATCAAATATCTGATATCTGAAATACAAAAATTACACAATCCATTTTTGGATACCTGATTTTAAAATTGAAACCTATCTAATATCCATTAAACTTCGAAAGTAGTTTTTTTTGGTCGGATAGTAGTGGATATCCATAATATCCAATTAGGAATGGCAAAAACACGTACTTAATCCTAAATTATCGAGCTTCCAACGGCTCTCGTGCGAGTCTCTTTTGACAAATGAATTTTACCTATAATAATACTAGAATGCCAATAACTGTATTGGACCCTTTGTATCAGACCCATAGACCTCATCTCTGCTCAGATTTTAATTAGCCATCCCTAATTCTCATATTATATTGTTAGAATGGAATGATAAATAATTTTACTAATAATGAAATTTATCATTTATTTTGTGTCATTAAACAATTAGGTTATGTTTAGATTGATGAAAGAGAATGATTTATAATGAAATGTAACAAAATAAAATAATGGGACTGAATCGAATGGAAAAAAGAATGTTACTAAATAAATTTTAAAGACAATTATACCATTTTAAAATAAAAAAGACGAATATTTTATAAGGGCTATTTTCATCTTCACATGTATTATTATTATTTTTAAGTTGCATTCCATTACCATCACCGATGATGTGTGTTGATGGTGTTTTTCGGGCACTATGTTATTTAAACAACACGACAGGGGTAAAAAGGGTAACTCCATTGATCGAGACCGTTAAAGCCGACCCGACAACTTGACGGTAAGAGGCCGAGCACTTTATACTAAATGGCCGAGCACTTGAGATCGGATGACCGAGCATTATCAGATCGACAGCAGCATTCTCAGTTCAAATGGCTATCATGACCGACCTCATGAAGACCGAGCACATGACGAGGCGTGCTCAGGAAGATAAAGCATCCTATTCTTGCGGAAAAGGGATAAGTTGTCCTACTTTAATGGGGTAAAGTAATAACTTAATATCCTAATAGGATAAGGAAGTAAATGTAGTTTTGATTAGGAATCCTTATGGGAAAAGGGAATAGTTTCAACTAGGAATTCTTATAGGAGAAGGAATATGATTTCTACACTATTATAAATAGAAGGGTAGAGCATGTGTAAAAGACATCTGAAAAACCATCACAAGAGTGAGAAATTAGTATCATAGGGCTCTGATTTGTAAAAGAAAAGAGGAGACCTGAGGAGTGAATTTGAGTAATAAAAAGTACCATCCTGTTCTTGCCCGTGGACGTAGGTCGGATCCCAAAATCCACCGAACCACGTAAAACACCTTGTCTGATTGGCGTATTTTCTTGTTTTCCGCTAAGTTTGCCTTTGGTCCCCCATAACCAAACAAATTCACAGTTGGAGGAGGATTTCCTCGGAGTGATATTCCAATATTACCCTGAGACCAAAATCAACCGTCAACAGTTGGCGCCGTCTGTGGGGAACTTCACAAAAAGCAGTTCACGTGATAAGACAAATGGCAGAAGACGGAAATCACCAACCAGGAGGTCCGGCAATGGACTGGATGAAAAAAATGGAAGATGGCATGAGGACTATGATGGACCGACTAGAAAGAATGGAAGGAGCAAACAACGAGAAAACTGAAACCGAGACTGGACAAGGAGGAAAGAGGGGGAAAGAGGAAAAAGAGTAGTGGATGTGAGCGAAGACGAGGGACCCAGAAAGAGAGGCCCCTATGGGATAAGATCCGCGGTGGTAGGAAGATCAGAAGACACATGGGAAGAAGAAGAGGAAGAACAATCACCCAACCCCTCCTCCGACAGTTTTTACAACTCCAAGAGGGAGGATAGAAGTATAACGAAGACATACAGGAGACCTCTGGGTTTAAAGAACGCCACGCCCGGGGCGACAGGCGAACAGAAGAGCACAGAAGGCGACACGGGGGCACAACCCGTGAAATAAAATCTTGGTTGAGAAAAGATGACCAGATGGGGAGAAGGCCTCAAGATCGGCGCGGGAGACACCCGAGGCGAGGAAGAGGGGTCTCCCCTTACGGAAGAAATAAAGGCAGCACAGTTCCCGAAGCGATTTAACATGCCGACCATGGCACCATACAAAGGCCACTCCGACCCAAAATCCCACATCGAAAACTTTGTCCTCCTGATGGAAGTACAGGGAGTAACGGGCGACGCCATATGCAAAGTATTTCCCTTAACTTTAGGGGGGCCTGCCATCCTATGGTACAGAAGTCTGGCCCCGAGGAGCATTCAGAGCTTCTCCCAACTTAAGAAGTCGTTTATCCGGCATTTCAAAGGAGCCTGCACCCCTAAAAAAACAATAGGAGAACTAAGGCTCATGAAACAAGGAGACGACGAAACACTGAAAAGCTTCATTGAAAGGTATCACAACACTGTACTCGAGGTCGGAGGGTACGAATCCCAAGAAGCCCTGGAAAGTCTGAAAGGGGCCCTAAGGGTCGGGAAACTGTGGACCCACCTGAGGATCCATGAGACACCAGACTACGCTACCGCACTGGAGGTAGCCCGGAAGTACGTCCTACTAGAAAGCGAGGAAAAAGTATCCCGAAAATGGAACACCATTAGAGAAAGAACCGCAAGGGAGGGTGCCCCCCCCCGAACAGAAAGAGAATCCAGAAGACCGCTCCCGAAGCACAAAGAATTCAAACCACTGCACCGGGACAATCAAGAGAGAAGGGCCCCGACCCAAGTAAACCATGTGGTCGGGGAAGATGCATACATTCCCCTAAAGAAACCACTAGGACAAATTGTCATGGAGATCCAGGGGAAAGGCCTCTTAGTGGAACCCGACCAAAAAGATTCCCTCCGGACAGAAGAAACCAAAAGGCTTATTGTGTACACCACAACTCCAAAGGACATGTAACGGACGGATGTAAAGATCTGCGAGAGCAAATGGAGGATCTAGCACGGAACGGGTATCTCAACAAATACATTGACCACGAGATCATGACGGCCAGACAAAGAGCACGTGGTCGCCAAATCAATATCATCGCAGGAGGAAAAACACTGGCCGGAAACTCCAACCGGTCAAGGAAAGATTACAGCAGAACCCGAGGACCAGATGTCTTAGAAACAGAGCAGGGCACAAGGCAACCGGGAAGCCGGTCGATACCAATAATGTTCACTGATGAGGATACCCGAGGAGTAAGTTTCCCTCATGACGATGCATTGATAATCAAGGCAGTCATCAGCGGGTCGGAAGTAGACAGAATCCTAGTAGACCCCGGGAGCGCAGTTGATATAATTTCCAGAGAAGCACTGGACAACCTAGGGGTAGAATATGCAACCCTTACCAACGATAGCACTCCCTTATACGGTTTCGGAGGAGCAGCCGTTATCCCGCTGGGAAGAATACAGTTGGCGATGACTGTCGGGACACATCCCCGGACCCGGACGATCATGACAGACTTCACTGTGGTAGACTGCATGAGCAGTTACCAGGCCATCGTGGGGCGACCCTTCATGATGAAAACGAAAGCCGCGATGTCTTGCTACCACCTAAAACTGAAATTCCCAACCCGGGAGGGATTGGAATTGTGTGCGGAAGCCAGAAAACAGCTCGCAGCTGCTTCGCAACTCTCTTACGAGAAACTCTATGCATCACAGAAGACAGTCGAAAACGACAAAGGAACCAGGGAGAAGAAGAAGAAGACAGAGACCCAGGCACCTGGCCAAACAAAAGTGCTCGACTAGCTGCAGCTGAGGAAACCGAGGAGATAGAACTTTACGGGGCAGGGAAAAGTTTAAAGATAGGGGGAGGCCTGAGCGAGTCCATACGACGAGACCTCCTGGAATGCCGAGATGTTGAGAAAATACTTCCAGTAAACGTCCCCTCCCTCCTATCTGCTTACTACCAACAAATAAGGGACATGGATTCAAAATACAGAACCTTTCTCGAAATGGCCCACAGAGAGTTGTAAAAAGCGCAGTATGTCCCCAAGTATCAATAAAAACTTTTGTTATTTATCCGCTCTTCTGAAAAATAAAAGTTTGCAAAAGAACTCCGGGGACATACTCAATGCAACAAACCAAAACATAAGGAGAAATTCGCCCTTAATATTCCAAACAAACTCGGGGTCAGGTACATCCCACCGAGTCAGCCCTTCGGACTGGGGACGTAACATTCCCCCAGGTCCAAGTGCCTTCTTCAGCTCGGGGTCGGGTACATCCCACCGAGTCAGTCCTTCGGACTGGGGACGTAACATTCCCCCAGGTCCAAGTGCCTTCTTCAGCTCGGGGTCGGGTACATCCCACCGAGTCAGCCCTTCGGACTGGGGACATAACATTCCCCCAGGTCCAAGTGCCTTCTTCAGCTCGGGGTCGGGTACATCCCACCGAGTCAGCCCTCCGGACTGGGGACGTAACATTCCCCCAGGTCCAAGCGCCCTTTTTCAGCTCGGGGTCGGGTTACGTCCCACCGAGTCATAATCATTAGTCTGGGGACGAGACATTCCCCCAGAACCATCTCCCTCAGCTCAGGGTCCTTAGGGACATATTCGACGCATAGGATCCATGAGAAGCATAGCACGGGGAGGGATGATACCCCCGTGGCGATTGCTTACTCCAGTGTTACCGAACATAAGGAGGAGTATGCCCTTAATGTGTCGAACACTCTTTGATCCTCATTTACCCGATGTAATGGATCCGTGGGAAAGCATAGCACGGGGAGTGACGAGGCCCCCGTGACGATTGCTAGCTCCAGTGATACCGGACCTAAGGAGGGATATGCCCTTAGCGTCCCGGACACTCTTTGATCCATTCATCACTCGGATCCGTGGGAGGCACAGCACGGGGATGCGTAGAGCCCCTGTAGCGTGTGCCTACTCCAGCGTGGTAAGGAGGAGCCCTCATGAAATACACAGGCTCCCCAGTGGACCGACGTGTAGAGGATGTGCCCTTACCAATCAAACGCTCTTTTTGATCCGAATTCTGGTTCGCCGGGACGCTGAATTGAAAGATTCAGAATTGTGTTTTGGAGACCTCGGGCAGGACGCTGTTTTGAGGCATCCATGTTGTTGTTTATGCTTACAAAAAAAAAACATTTTCGGGATAGGTGCTAAGTCACCCCCACCTTTCAATTTTATTTAAATCTTGTTTTCGTTTTTTTTACCGATCTGGCAGAGGGACGCCCACGCCAGACTCGGTAGGGCTTCGCAAAAGGTTGATTCACTTCCCTTCTGTACAAGTCCCAAGAACTATTCGGCTCGGGGCTGGATTCGTTCCGCCGAGGCCACTTGGATTATTCGGCTCGGGGCTGGATTCGTCCCGCCGAGGCCGCTTGGATTACCTGGCTCGGAGATGGATTCGTTCCGCCGAGGCCACTTATTTATTCAGCCCGGGGCTGGATTCGTTCCGCCGAGGCCACTTATTTATTCAGCCCGGGGCTGGATTCGTTCCGCCGAGGTCACTTGGTTTCACACAGCTCGGGGTCGGGTTACGTCCCACCGAGTCGGTTTCTTTGGACTGGGGAGATAACATTCCCCCAGGTCCAAGTCTTTCACACAGCTCGGGGTCGGGCTACGTCCCACCGAGTCATGCTTATTGGCCCGGGGACGTAACATTCCCCCAGGACCAAGTGATTCTTTCAGCTCGGGGTCGGGTTACGTCCCACCGAGTCAGCCCTTCGGACTGGGGACGTAACATTCCCCCAGGTCCAAGTGCTTTCACAGCTCGGGGTCGGGGTACGTCCCACCGAGTCAGCCCTTCGGACTGGGGACGTAACATTCCCTCAGATCCAAGTGTCGTTCTCAGCTCGGGGTCGGGTTGCGTCCCACCGAGTCAGTCCTTCGGACTGGGGACGTAACATTCCCCCAGGTCCAAGTGCCTTTCTCAGCTCGGGGTCGGGGTACGTCCCACGAGTCAGCCCTTCGGACTGGGGACGTAACATTCCCTCAGGTCCAAGTGCCTTTCACAGCTCGGGGTCGGGGTACGTCCCACCGAGTCAGCCCTTCGGACTGGGGACGTAACATTCCATCAGATCCAAGTGTCGTTCTCAGCTCGGGGTCGGGTCGTCCCACCGAGTCAGTCCTTCGGACTGGGGACGTAACATTCCCTCAGGTCCAAGTGCCTTTCACAGCTCGGGGTCGGGGTACGTCCCACCGAGTCAGCCCTTCGGACTGGGGACTAACATTCCCTCAGATCCAAGTGTCGTTCTCAGCTCGGGGTCGGGTTGCGTCCCACCGAGTCAGTCCTTCGGACTGGGGACGTAACATTCCCCCAGGTCCAGTGCCTTTCTCAGCTCGGGGTCGGGGTACGTCCCACCGAGTCAGCCCTTCGGACTGAGGACGTAACATTCCCTCAGGTCCAAGTGCCTTTCACAGCTCGGGGTCGGGGTACGTCCCACCGAGTCAGCCCTTCAGACTGGGGACGTAACATTCCCTCAGGTCCAAGTGTCGTTCTCAGCTCGGGGTCGGGTTGCGTCCCCCGAGTCAGTCCTTCGGACTGGGGACGTAACGTTCCCCCAGGCCCGAGAATCTCTCACAGCTCGAGACAGGATCACATGCCACCGAGCACATCATCGTTAGCTCAGAGGCAAAATTTTCTCCTCACAATCGAGATTGGATCAGTCAGGGTCAGGACCCCCAAATCTCTGGTACAGATATTACAGAGGAGGAGTCATTTTTAGTTTGGACAACAAGAGGAACTTCATCTCCTGATGGAACGACCCAAGTAAGCAATTTGCTTGAGGTGGAGATCATTCTGAATAGAGCCAGCATCTCCAATAAACCGAGGATATGAAGATAGAAACAGAAGACTTAGTTGATGGCAAAGACAATTTCTCGGTGATTTCTGGAACGACCACCGGCTAGGCGATCAGCACACCATCTTTTTTTATAGTTCCCGGCATCAACTCACAAACTCGTTGTTACCGAGAACTAGGGGACAGATGTTGATGGTGTTTTTCGGGCACTATGTTATTTAAACAACACGACAGGGGTAAAAAGGGTAACTCCATTGATCGAGACCGTTAAAGCCGACCCGACAACTTGACGGTAAGAGGCCGAGCACTTTATACTAAATGGCCGAGCACTTGAGATCGGATGACCGAGCATTATCAGATCGACAGCAGCATTCTCAGTTCAAATGGCTATCATGACCGACCTCATGAAGACCGAGCACATGACGAGGCGTGCTCAGGAAGATAAAGCATCCTATTCTTGCGGAAAAGGGATAAGTTGTCCTACTTTAATGGGGTAAAGTAATAACTTAATATCCTAATAGGATAAAGGAAGTAAATGTAGTTTTGATTAGGAATCCTTATGGGAAAAGGGAATAGTTTCAACTAGGAAATTCTTATAGGAGAAGGAATATGATTTCTACACTATTATAAATAGAAGGGTAGAGCATGTGTAAAAGACATCTGAAAAACCATCACAAGAGTGAGAAATTAGTATCATAGGGCTCTGATTTGTAAAAGAAAAAGAGGAGACCTGAGGAGTGAATTTGAGCAATAAAAAGTACCATCCTGTTCTTGCCCGTGGACGTAGGTCTGATCCCAAAATCCACCGAACCACGTTAAAACACCTTGTCTGATTGGCGTATTTTCTTGTTTTCCGATAAGTTTGCCTTTGGTCCCCCATAACCAAACAAATTCACAGTTGGAGGAGGATTTCCTCGGGAGTGATATTCCAATATTACCCTGAGACCAAAATCCACCGTCAACAATGTGTTTTTTTTTTTTTTTTTTTTTTTTATACCTCATTCTATTCCGTTACATCTAAGCAGACAATGGTTAAAGCTATTTGCAGGTTTGCAATCTAAAATTTCTCTGAACACCCTATTATTTTGTATATTTATATGGTAAATTTAAAATTTTTACTTTTATTTTCTATTCTCTTTAATATACTAAAAAAATCTCACTTAAACCATTTAAATTATCTATCTTTTTGTTCACTACACACTCATTAAAATATTCCATACACTTAAAAATTAATTAAAATTTGATGAAGTAAAAAAAAATAAAAACTGGATTTTTTTTTAAAATTAATTGAGCTTGAGCCGAGCCAAATCATTTTGTAATTGAATTCAAGTTTCTTAATGAGTTGAGTTCGAACAAAATATGTAAAGCTCAAGCCGAGCTCGAGCTCACATACATGCTCTAAGTCGAGTCGAGCCGGGAAAAACTTGTTGGGAATTAAAGAGAAGTGCGTTGGGAAAATATTCGATGAATGAATATCGTTCTCACTCATTCCCAAACCCACAGGATCATCATATGGCATGACTGTACGATTATAAAATAAAGAAACCAGAGAGCAGAAAATAAATAAATAAATAGTATAGTGAATAAGTTATAAATTATAACTTCACCATCAAGAACCAATTAGAAAGTCACAAAATTATGTGATGTCTAATGCTATCCACACAAGTATAGGTCTATTATATGTAATACTACAATTTTGATGGATGCCCGTCCAAAGGATGTAGTTTGTGGGATTTAAGTTCCCAACATCGTTCCAAAAAGTGAACTGAGGCGATGCCTGGAGGAGCGTCTCAGCCACCTCACCTCGCTTTTTGAGGTGAGCTGTTTCGGCCACGTGAGGCAAACCGCCTCACTTCGCCTCTAATCGGGGCTTTGTGAGGCGGGTAGACTCAGATACCCTGATTCAACCCGTAATTTCTTCATCTAAATCATTGAAACCCTAATCCTAAATCATCAATTCCACTTTAAATTCTTCATCTAAATTATCAATTATCAACTCAACCACGTCTATGAAGCTTATCTTCACCAATTCCATATTTATATTCTTCTTCAAGGTTAGTTTTAGTATTTGACCTCGCGTTTTCATTTTTATTTATTTCATCCCTGATTCAGTTTTGTTTTGGACAAATGTGTTGTTCTTCAATTATTTTGTTTCGTTTCTATTCTATTTTTTCTGTTCTTTTTTTTGGGCCCCCATTAAATCTGAAGGTTCCAGTAAGTTGTTTTTGGGCCGCTTATTTTGTGTAAAATAAATTCTTACTTTAATTAATTTATTTATTAATAAAACTTTAAACCAATAAATTTATTATTCAAATCAATTTGAAATAAAGTTCAATACTGTAACACCTGGTAATTATGACGACCACTATGTCTAAGATGGCATGATCCATGATATAAATAGTATTCAAATGTGTATGCGTTCGTGGATTTTTTTTTTTTAACATTCGATGATTTCTTTGCAGATCTGATACGGTAATCATTTTCTGTACCACTCTGAACAGTCCTTAGTATTTGGACCACAATTTTTCCATACGATCTCCGATTTTTATGAATTTTATATTGTCGGAAAGGTAAGACCGAGACCTACAATTTCCGCGGAAGATATGTTTTCAAATTCGAATAAAAAATAGGTCAAAAAAACAGCTCAAAAATTTAGATGAATAGTATCTGAGGACTAATCTAGAGAATTCTCAAAATTTTTGATATTTTTATTATTTAATCATTAAACAATCAGCCCCTTATATAAAAAAGGGACACTATTCATGCATCTCAAAAAAATGAGAAGAAAAGAAGAAATGTAGTGGGCAAGAAGGAAGGGAGGAAGAGAGGGGGAACCATTTCTACCAAATTTAAAGAAAAAGTGGAGGCAAACCAACTTACAACAAACTAAGAAGAGGAATAGCAAGCTTAGAAGACTTGATTGGTGGAGGAAATCAAGAGAGTCGAGGTAAGGAAATGTTGACCCAGAAACTTGAATTATGGAGTTTTAAAGAAATGATGTTATATTAGTGTTATTGGCATACTAGGGATTGCATTTAAGTGGATAATGAACTAGGAAACTAATTGTATTGAGAAATGTCCAAATTCATGTAAATCATAAATATTAAGCTAAACTAAGGTATATGAGGTTAGAGGTTTATTTTGATGATGGTATGTTGATATAACATGTATGAGTGTTGAAATTTAAAGAAGTATTTTGTGTGAAGGTTATGAAGTGGGGGTGTTGATATACATTTTGGAATTTGGCAGTGGAAGAGTTGAAGGTTGGACTGTAATCAGGCTAGTGTCGCGACGCATATAAGGTAGCTTCGCGACGCCGTGATTGAAGATGCCCTCTGTTTCGAGTCTGATCCTGTGGGTGTCGTGACGCGTAACAAGCAGAGGCTTTGTCTCGGGTCTGATCAGGTGGGAGTCACGATGCGGAACACTCAGTGTCGCGACGGGCAACAGTCAGAGGCTCTCTGCCTCAGGTCTGAACCAGTGGGAGTCGCGACACGCAACGTTTGGCGTCGTGACCCGTGGCATTTTCTCAGAATCAGATTTAACCATTTCAATTTCATCCTAAGATGTTAGGGGCTACTATAAGGATTTCATATCAACGTATCTACACACATTACATCGTGTCACAAACATAATAAGTCATCTAGTGATAAAAGTTTCAAAGCATATTCCACAATTTATATTCTAACCAAGTTTATCGATTATACATTGTCGGCAGGAACCACAATTTTCTTTGACGATGTGAAGTAGTATCAGCTCGATCCTAAAATCATTAAGTGGATACTTTCTTTTCAACCTGATATTTACTTTCTGGTTTAAATTGAGACTTACTTTTTAAGCGCATAGGGCGTTAGCCGAGTTTATTTATAGATATTTGATTTTTGAGAATGTTTTAGAAAGTTTTGATTTTGGAAGCATGATTTCTATGATTTTTGGAGGCATAGGGGAAAAACCCACCTCAGATGTGACTTACTGGAATTGACGAATATAGAAAATGTGCACGTATAGATCATGATTAGGGGGACGGCGAGACGTAACGCCCCTAGATCCTAGTTCAGGTCTAGGGATGACAGATGCCCCTAGACCCTAGATTCAGGGACATGATGGTGGCATGCATTAAGGGACAGCGAAACGTAACGCCACAATGACATGAATTTACACACCTGGCTCTAGTTCAGTGGCTTGAGGGACGGCGAGACATAATGCCCCAAGACCATTAGTTTAGGCGTATGGGGGGACGGCGAGACGTAACACCCACATGCGTCGGATTTTCTACAGATTTTCAGATATTTCAGATGAGATTTTCAGAAATGAAGGTTTTATAAAAGAACAATTTTATGAAGATTTTTAAAACGAATTCAGTTTTATAGAAGATATCAGAGTTTTACAGAAAGAAAGGTTTCCAGAAAGTTTCACAGAAAGAGATCGGTTTTCAAATACGAAAGAGTTTTAAGAAAAGATTGTGTTTATTCAGATGATTTCAAATTAAAAAAATAAATAAATTTTTCATAAGTATTTCAGTTTCCGTTTTAACTGTCCACTTACTAGGTCGTTCAAACGATCTAACCCCCTACTCTCAGTGTTTCTATTTTGCAGGTATACCCGAAGGACGAGCTCGAGTGGGTGGATACTGATGGCAGTCACTAGGGTGTTTGAGTCCACCGGGTCAAGTTCAGAGGTTCATCATAGTTAGTGTCAAAGTAAAGTTGCATATATTAGTGTTGTATAAGTTATTATAATGTGTTAATAGTGTCCATTATAGAATTGTAAAGAGAAGTGTATTCAAGTACACTATTATGAGCAATAAAAGCATTTTATGTTGTGGAATTGGGCTATAGCCCCTATGTATGGTTTTGCATTTTAGATGGTTTAATAATGATGAGTATAGTCATAGACTCAGGGGGATATATCGGCCTATTTCTTACCGGTATCATTTCCGGGAGAGGGATGTTATGAATACTCCATAAAATATACAAAATTATTGACCTCTTAAATAAAATTATTATTTTTTATAATTTAATATAATTGAAATAATTCAATTGATTATGAAAAACCTGAAGAAACTCTACTAGTCATCAAGCTTATATCTTTTACTACATCTTGTTAATGAAGTAATATCCTCTAAAATTTGAACAATTTATTCCTTCCTCAATCATTACATGATTGTAAAAATAATTACAAAATTTTATACGTTTATTTTATATTTCAATTTTTTTCTATGTTTGGGTTGAGGTTTCTGCCTCGATTGCCTCAAGGTTGTCCGCCTCCCCTCAAAAGGAAAATCGCCTCGCATCACATACCGAATTTTTGAACCTTGGTACTTATGTTTAGGTTTCACTCATAATAATAAGAACCTTTGAACCCTAGGTCTATGTATCAAACACACAAGTGTTGAAATTGAGAATACTTAACCAAAACACAAGAGAAGATAGAAATGATATGAAATTTGTAGCTTTTCAAGAACATCCAAAATTAACACCGAAATGGTATTTAAATAGGATTAGGATTAGATAAGTTTTGGTATTAATCATTTCCTTATGGGTCAAGTGTCTTTTTAGTAGTGTTTATCATATTTATGAAGTAAATATGATCAATTCCTAAGAGATAAAAACCTAGAATCAAAACGAATTTGATTATATATTTAAAAATATTACAATGACAAAATGGTTCGTTATTTGGTCTTAAACTATCTTGTGTTTTTCTCAGTTGTAGTCAAACCAATCTTCATCAAAACAACAAGTCAGTTTTCGCAAAACAATAAGTCGTTTTGCACTTGTGCACTAAAATATTTAAACATTTTTCACATCGTTTTTTACACAATATAATTATATACTCACATACTTATAATTTGTGACCCATTAGGTTTGATCCGAAGTCGGACATGAAATTGTGATAGGTTAAATCCATATAATCTATAATCATTAGTGATACCTAACAGTGTATCATGACCATGACTGAGAAGAATAAAACCTTTTTCATAAATGAGTTCCATATGGTACGATCCTTTACCCGAACCAATATTCCACTAATGATTTTGAGTATGGAATGTGTCTACTCCGATAGTTATTAGTTTAGTTTGAACATAATCCTGAAAATCTGTAATATGACAATTCCCCACTAGGAATTCTCTTACCATGACCATAGATTTGCATCATCACATATGTCAACTGTCTATTGGAATACTTAATTAACTAAACATTTTTTTATCATGAGTTTGGCGATCCTCTATCATGTATTCCACAATCTTTAAATGTTCGTCATATAATTCAATCACTCCCGTATTGGTAGTCCTTAAATGATGACTTAAGTTAGTGTCAAAATCATATAACTCCCATAAAAGATTAGTGAAACCCTTAAGTCTTGTGATTAGTTCATATTGTAGGAGTTATTTATGTGAACTCTTCACGAAAAAGCTCATCGCGTAGCAAAAATTACACTTAGGCCCCGAGATCAAACTTGAAAATTTTTTCTTCCTCTTTCTTTCTATTCAGTCGAATTGCATACCTCCAAAACAACCCATGTAGTTTTCGACCAAAAAAGAATTTGGATAGCCTCAGCAGTCTGTGATTCCAGCGCACTTCAGAAGGTTTTTGTATGTCAGAAACAACCCCAACAATCCTAAACACTCCTAATTGGTCTGTAATTATTTTGGCAGAACTGAACAACCTCTCCACCACCGAAACAACCCAGAAATTAGCCCTAAACAGCAACACTGTGCGTAAACTATAATGTAATTTTTCCACTGCAGTTGGCGCTGCCTTCAGGGATTTTTAGGATAATATTTCCCAACCAAATCAGTCCTAAAATAATACCTAATCAATATTATGTAATCCTACATTTTTCAGCTAAGAATCAGAACTCCAGTAACCCAAATTTGTGCGATATGCACGTGTATAGTGGGCTAAAAATTCTGCTTACTCCCGTAAGCTATAGAAGGAGAAGGAGATGGTTTTGCTTCACTTGATCTTCCCCACTATGTCTTGTCACCAAGAAGCCAGAATGTGGGCTCTTGAATCTCACAATTATTTTCTCTATATTTTTTAGTGAAATCAAAAATCACTATACTGTGCATTTTCTTTTTCTCTGCAGAGAATGAAAAATGTGGCTAGGGTTATTTATTATAACATTTATTATTTAAAAGAGAACTAATTTCTCTTTTTATACTTATGGTTGAAGTTGTTTACTTGTAATCAAATTACAAAAACAACTTATAACCCTAAACACCACCAGTGGTGTGAACACCCCATTTATTTTATTTTGTTAATTAAATATATAATATCAAATATTACGTATTTATTTTGGATCAAATTCCAAAGTTATTTAATCATAGATTAAATAAATTAATAAAAATGATTTAAACACTTTAAATTAAATATTTGATTATTTACTAATGATGTGCATTGAAATTTTATATTAAAAATATTTAATATATAGTTTTCAATTATGATTTGAATAAATTATTAATCACATTAATAATTGGTCATAACATATAGTAATGCAAGTGAGATCATAATTGAACTTTCCAATTATTTTATGGCTTCCTAAAGTGTATCTAAATAGCACGGGGACTAAATAGACCTACAACTTTAAGCTCCAATAATGTGGATATTGATTAAAACTCTTTAAACAAATATCTTGAATTATTAACTTCAAGTTGTTCCCCTAAAAACCTGAAGTTGTACTCTCGTCACTGCATATATATTTTATACCGAGCCATGTCGACATCCGCCGATATAATCACTACATAAAGATTGATCCTCCACGAGTATCTTATAATTAGAGCCGGATCATAATTTTATTTATGCCCCTCTAATTATTTCTTGTGCCTTAAGTATCATTATTTTTCTAATGAACAATTTATTCGTAATAGAAAGATTCAAACGCTCTAATCGTTCAAGAACTGAACTAATCATTAAGGAAGATACTCCTCCACTTCTCGCAAGAAGGAGTTGATTCTATATCTATGTAAAATATCCCTAATTACATATCAAACCATGCTCATAAAGCAAGAAGTTAGTAATCATGATTGCTACACCGATCTCACCTTTGTAAATCAAAGGGAATGCCTTGCCATGAAGGAATTCTAGTATACTCAGGATTTAGATCAATCCATATATGATCATTTATTAGACTGATATGAATTTTTTTATTTAACTGATATTAAAAGAAACTCATTTATGTCTGGGTCCAGTTCTATATGATCGCATCATATAAGGTGTCTTCATTCCCATGTCACCATATGAATGATCATAGATCAAGGTCGTCATACAATTATGGAAATGACCGCAACTGTAGATAAACCAAAAATAAAACACTTGTCTTTGTTTGCTCTCTACGAACTATTTTAGACTACTAATTTCATACTTAAATCCTCTTGTGTATCACTCTCATACACTAAGTCTAAAACTACATTAGTAATCAAGGGCTTGCATGATCATTTATACAATGCGAACTAAAAAATAATAATTTGATAAATGAAAGTGCATTGTTTATTGATTAAAATAACTTCGTTTACATACTACATGATGCTCTAGAGCATACATCTCAACAATCTCCCACCTGTACTAGAGCAAATGAGACATGTCGCGTAATCCTAGACCTTCTAGGTATGTGTATTCACATTTTCGGGTCAATCAGACCTGGCCCGCTTGGGTTTCAACTAAGAATAATACATTTTCGGGTTAACCCAACCCGATTTTTGTGGGTCAGTATAGGGGTTTGAAAATCAAATCCGACCCGATATAATATATTTTTATTATTTATCTAAATATTTTATTTTTTCTTAAAGTTTTTACTATTATTTTAGTTGTTTATTTCTTTAATGTCTTGAAATTTTATATGTATAACAAGTTTCGGGGACATAAAATTACTAATATTTTTGTCTCAAAATAATTAATACACAAAAAATTTCTTTTTTTTACCGACCTGTCCCGACACGCTTGGGTTTATAATCTCAAATTTCGGGTTCAGGATTGGCGACCCGTGTGACTCGACCCGATCAGGTTTCGTAAAATTTAAAAAACTCGACCCATGAAAACCTCTAGCTCTAGGTGACCTTCAAAAACTTTAACTGTGAATGACTTTATAAACGGATCAGCTAGGTTCCCCACAGATGCTATTTTTTTGACGATTATGT
>SKCR01019352.1:0-64019 GCA_019454045.1 Zanthoxylum bungeanum | reverse complement strand
CAGTATATCCCGCGATCTCCGTTGTTAGTCCGAAAACGTGAAATTCAAAAGGCACCTCGAGAGGGCTTTGCTTTCGTCCCCCTATGGATGGTGTCCATTTTGGGTCAATATCAGGTTTGGATTCCGATAGGATAGGGATTCTAGATGTATCTTGTGAACTGACCTACCCTACGGCGGCACTTCACTCGTTAAGTCCAAGAATCCCGAAACAGCGGGTCACACTCACAAAGGAATAATTAACTGCTAATAAAATTCCTTGATCAAATGAAACGGTAGTTGTTTAATATAGGAATAAGATTTATTCTCGCATATATTAATTGACTGATATTGTCTCGATCTATCATGCAAGTACTTGACCTACCCTACGGCGGCACTTACTTAAGGGATGACAGATTTCCGTGGCATAGTAATTCTGTTAGGTTTCTAATTCGTTATTCATGGTTCATGCATCATGTTTAATTTTATGCCAAAATTATTTGATAATTATGATATGCGATGAATGAATTTTAAATGCATGTTTATTTTATTTTTCAGCCATGGTTTATCCAATTATTTCCATACTCTCAAACGATAAATTAACGGGAGAAAATTATGTTAAGTGGAAAAGTAACATGAACGATATCCTGGTCTGCGAAGACCTGAAGTTTATCCTGAAGGAGGAGAGTCCTCCCGAGCCGGCCAAAAATACTGGCCAAGCTGTGCGCGATACCTACCAGAAATGGGTCGCAGCGAATGAGAAAGCCCGCTGCTACTTGCTAGCAGGGATGTCTGAGGTTCTTGCTACAAAGCATGAACCTATGGCTTTAGCATCTCAGATGATGGAGTCATTGCAGGGCATGTTTGGGCAGCCTTCGGAGCGTCAACGTCATGAGTCCATGGTCTCAGCGATGACTGCTAGGATGAAGGATGAGACATCAGTCCGAGAGCACGTCTTGAGGATGACGACCTATCTCAACACTGCTGAAACCCATGGAGCTCGTATTGATGAGCGTAGCCAGGTGACCATGATTATGGAAACTCTTCCGAAGAGTTTCCTGCAGTTTAAAAGCAACTATGTTATGAACAAGTTGACTTTTACTTTGACCCAACTGCTTAATGAGCTCACCCATTACGAGTCCATGCTTGTGGATCCTCGTAAGTCCGATGCTGAGGCAAATGTTGCCGAGTCTTCTAAATCTGTAAAGATGAAGAAGAATAGCACTTGGAAGGCTAAGGCAAAGCCCATGAAGAAGAAGAAGAACAAGAAAGGCTCCAAGGATTCCAAGCCCAAGGGAAAATGTTTCCACTGCAACAAGAATGGGCATTGGAAAATGAATTGTCCGAAATACCTTGCTGAGCTGAAGGAGAAAAATGAAACAGGTAAATATGATTTACTCGTTATCGAATCTCTATTAGTGGAGGATGATAAATCCGCCTGGATTGTTGACTCTGGAGCCACTAACCATGTTTTTTATTCTTTGTAGCTACTTGATTCATGGAGGGACCTTGCTGAATGTGACTACACCATGAGGGTCGGGACATGGGATGCCGTTTCAGCAAGAGCAATGGGAGTTTCCAGTTTAAATTTCACAAATAATAGTTATTTAAATTTGAACGATGTGTTATTCATTCCTGGTTTTCGTAGGAATTTGATTTCTGTTTCTAAACTTTTGGATGATGGTTATTCAGTTTCTTTTAATAGCAATTTAGTTATTATTGGTAGGAATGGATTGACCATATGCACAGGAAACTCAGAAAATAACTTATATGTGTTAAGACCGTTAACACATAGGTCACTGCTCAACGCTGAAATATTTAAGGTTGAGAAACCTAAAACTAAACGGCCAAAGATTTCTCACGATGACACATATCTTTGGCATCTTAGACTTAGTCATATCAACATTGACTGGATAGACAAATTGATAAAGAACGGAGCCTTAAACTAGTTAAAACTCGAAACTTTACCAGTCTGAGAATTCTGTTTAGAAGGAAAAATGACCAAAAGACCTTTTACTGGAAAAGGTATAAGATCCAGTCAACCACTTGAGCTAATACATTCGGACGTTTGCGGATCGATGAATGTAAGAGCCCGAGGTGGTTATGAATACTTCGTCACATTCATTGACGACTATTCTAGATATGGGTATGTTTACCTAATGCATCACAAATCAGATACTTTTGAAAAGTTCAAAGAGTATCATGCTGAGGTTGAGAACCAGTTAGGTAAATCAATCAAGACTCTATGATCAGATCGTGGAAGAGAATACATTGACAGAGATTTCGATGATTTCTTAGTTGAGCATGAGATAGTATCCCAACTCACATCACCTGGAACACCACAGCAAAATGGTGTTGCAGAAAGGAGAAATCGGACCCTACTAGACATCATGAGATCTATGTTTAGTTATAGCTCACTACCTAGTTCGTTCTGGGGATATGCACTACAAACTGCAATGCATATCCTTAGAGTTTTGGAATGATCGTAAAACTAGTTTATGACATTTCCGCATATGGGGGTGTCCAGCACATATGCTGAAGAATAAGACTACAAAGTTGGAGTCACGTTCTCAGGTGTGCCTATTTGTAGGCTATCCTAAGGAGATTAATGGTGGATTCTTCTATAGTCATGATGATAACAAAGTATTTGTATCGACAAATGCTACGTTTCTAGAGGAGGACTATATGAGGGAGTTTAAGCCTCGATGTAAGGTGTTACTCAATGAGTTACTTGCTGGTTCGACCAACATACCATCGTCAATGACAGTTGACAAATACATAGCACCTTCGACATCTGAGAGTCAGATGCAAGTTCTTCAGAATGATCTACCACCTAGACGCAGTGGGAGGGTTGTACGACAACCTGATCGCTACTTTGGGGTTGGAGAGGCACAAGTTTTCGCATCCAGTGATGGTATAGATGATCCATTGACCTATCGTAGTGCAATGGATGATTCTGATAGAGAAGAATGGCTTAAAGCCATGAACCTAGAGATTGAGTCCATGTACTCCAACTTAGTCTAGAAACTTGTAGACCAACCTGATTGGGTGAAACCCATAGGTTTCAAGTGGATCTACAAGAGGAAGAGGGGAGCATATGGGAAGGTAAAGACCTTCAAGGCTAGGCTAGTGGCCAAGGGTTATATCCAGAAAGAGGGAGTTGACTATGAGGAAACATTCTCGCCAGTAGCCATGCTCAAATCCATCCGCACTCTTCTATCCATTGCCGCATATTATGACTATGAAATTTGGCAAATGGTTGTCAAGACTGCA
Organism: Zanthoxylum bungeanum; assembly: GCA_019454045.1. Classification (NCBI taxonomy): domain Eukaryota; kingdom Viridiplantae; phylum Streptophyta; class Magnoliopsida; order Sapindales; family Rutaceae; genus Zanthoxylum; species Zanthoxylum bungeanum. The sequence goes on along the minus strand of SKCR01019352.1, from coordinate 60,770 downwards.
TTCTTGAATGGTAATCTTGATGAGAGTATCTATATGGTACAACCAGAAAGGTTCATAGCCCAAGGTCAATAGCAAAAGGTTTGCAGGATGCAAAGGTCAATTTATGGACTTAAGCAGGCATCTTGATCTTGGAATATAAGATTTGATACCACGATCAAGTCTTATAATTTTGAGCAGAACGTTGATGAGCCTTGTGTATACAAGCGCGTCATTGATGGGAAGATGGTTTTTCTTGTTTTTTACGTCGATGATATTTTACTAATTGGGAATGATGTAAAAATATTATCGGACGTGAAAACCTGGCTAGCTATCAAATTCCAAATAAAATATTTGGGAGAGGCCAATTATGTTCTTAGGATTCAGATACTTCGGGATCACAAGAAACAACTGTTAGCTATGTCTCAGGCATCATATATCGACAAGATCCTTGTGCGATTTGGGATGCAGAAGTCCAAGAAAGGCAATCTTCCTTATCGGCATGAAATTCTTTTATCAAAGGAACAGTCTCCTAAGACACCTCAAGATGTTGAGGAAATGAGACATATCCCATACGCCTCAGCAGTTGGTAGTCTCATGTATGCTATGTTATGCACGAGACCAGACATCTGTTTTGCAGTGGGAGTAGTTAGTAGGTTTCAGTTAAACTCAGGATTGGGTCACTAGGTGGCTGTGAAACACATTCTCAAGTATCTTAAGAGAACGAGATATTATACGCTTGTGTATTCCGGTGAGGATATGATCCTAAGGGGATATATAGACTCTGATTTTCAGACATATGTCGATTATAGGAAATCAACATCTAGATCAGTGATTACCCTAGGTGGTGGGGCTATAGTATGGCGGAGTATAAAGCAATCTTGCATTGTTGACTCCATTATGGAGGCTGAATATGTAGCAGCTTGTGAAGTAGCTAAGGAAGAAGTCTGGCTCGTAAATTCTTGGGAGATCAGGAAGTTGTTCCAGATATGGATAGACCCCTCACACTTTATTGCGATAATAGTGGTGCAATGGCAAACTCCAAATAAACAAGAAGCCACAAGATGGGAAAACATATAGAGAGGAAATATCATCTCATCAGGGAATCATCTTATCAGGGAGATAGTGCAGAGATGAGACGTTATCGTAAAAAAGATTGCATCCGCAGAGAACCTGGCTGATCCATTTACAAAGACCTTGTCGGCTAAAGTGTTTGAAGGTCACCTAGATGGTCTAGGATTACGTGACATGTCCCATTTGCTCTAGTGCAAGTGGGTGATTGTTGGGATGTATGCCCTAGAGCTACATATGATGTAAACGGCTTTATGTGTTTTGAAATAAAATGATGCATGATTCATTTATCAAAGTGTTTGTTTAATTTTCACGTATTATAAATTATCTTGAATACCCTAGAGTAGTTATGTACCTTCAGAGTTAGTGTATGAGTGTCATACACAAGAGGATTTAAGTCTGAAATTAGTAATCTTAAATATTCCATAGAGAGCAAACAAAGCGGGTACTTTGTTTATGGTTTATCTATAGCTGCGGTCCATTCTATATTTGTATGGCGACCTTGATCCGGGATCGTCCATGTAAAGACATGAGAATTGAGGCACCTTGTATGATGTGATCATATAGGACTGGACCTAGATGAAAATGACATTCTTTTAATATCCGTTAAACAAAGAAAGTCATTTCGATCTACTAGATGGTCATATATGGATTAATCTTAATCCTGAGTGTACTACGAACTCATGCATGGTAGGCTATGTCATTTAATTTACAAAGGTGAGGTTGGTGTAACAGTCCCGACCAATAGCTACGTGCTTTGGGGGCATGGTCTGTTGTGTACCTGGGAACGTTTTACATAGACATGGAGTTTACTCCTTCTTACGAGAAGTAGATGAGTATCTTTCTTAAGGGTTGATTCGGTGCTTGAACGATTTGAGCGGTCAAGTCTTTCTATTACGAATAGAAAGATTAAAATTCATAATCGTTATGAATAAATCCTTAATTAGAGAATCAATGGTACTTAAGGTAAAAATAATTATAGGGGTATAACAGACATTATGACCCGGCTCTAATTACGAGATACTTGTGAAGGGTTAATCTATATGCAATGACTATATCGATGGACACTGACTTGGTTCGGCTTAATATATCATATGTGGCAACGAGAGTGCAGCTTCGGGTTTTTAGTGGAATAACCGGAGTTGATAATTCAGAATATTTAATTAAGAGCTTAATTAATATTTTGAGATTATTGGAGCTCGGAACCGGAGGTCCATTTGGTCCTCGTGCTAGCTCGATTTACTATAGCGGATTTAGTATAATTGGATAGTCCAATTGTATACTCACATATGTATAAATATTATTAATATGATTAATAATATTATTTGTCACACTTGGAACTATATATTAAAAGTTAATATATGGTTTATATAATAAATGATTATATGATAATTTTTTATTATTTATTATTTATATTTAATATAATTTGAATGAAGGCTAATATTGGAATTCCAAATTTGGGTTTTGGAAACCCTTTGAATTGAATTTGGAAGTTACACCTTTATGAAAGGTAGTAACTCTTTGATTTTGTAACATATATTTTAATTATGGAATTAAATATTTAATGTTACAAAATTATCTATCATTCCTAGTGTTGGCCGAATTTCAAAGAAAAATGTGGGGAAGAGTTTTTGGAAAATAAACATCTAAAATTGGATGTTACAACTCTTAAAGAGAAATTTTAAATTATCATTAAGATAATGATTATGTAATATTGGATGTTACAAAATTATTGAAAAATATACCCATTGGTCGAATTTCACACATGGAGAAATAGGAAGGGTTTTGTTTTATTTTGTAAAATTAAACCCTAAGTATAAAAAGGAAAATATGATTTTTCTTTTGGCTAAGCCTCTCATTCTAACCCTTGCCACCTTTGTTCTTCTTCCAAAACCTCTCAATTATTGAGAAAGAAAAACAAGAATAAAAGAAAAATCAAAATAAAAAACAAAAGTTGTTTGTGTGACTTAATCCCTAAACCGTTAGAGATTATTTTATGAGTCTTGCCCACACAAGTATTCATTGGTAACGAGTCATAGCACGAAAGACTTTGTGGTGTCGAACTTTATTTCTTCTTCTTCTTATCTTCTTATTCACGGCAGTGAGGCTAAATATTGCTCATTGCTGCCTCTTTGGTTGGTGAAACGGAACCTGGTTTGGTTTCGTTTTAATCCACATTTTTTGGGAAACTTTAGTGGTGCTTTGAGGCTGTGCTGGGGATGTTTTCAAGTGAAAAATCAGAACCAAAACACAGCCACTGTCCACGTAATTTCAGGGGCAGTTCGGGAGTGTGCTGGCCGCATTTCGGGTGCTAAAACAGTCTGGTTTTGTGCTGCTGTTCGGGGACTGTTTCGGGGCTGTTTCGGGGCTGAAATTGGCTTAAAACAGTAGCAAAATTTCAGTGGTAATGCTGGTTCCATTCGGCATTCAATGGATAAGAGTAGAAAAATTTTCAAGTTCGATCTTTGTGCCTAAGACGTTTCCGCTGCGCGAGGAAAACGTTTCCTACATAAAAATATTAAGCTCAAACGTCATATTTCCAAATGACAGATTAATGATTCAATTCATGCAATTAATTAAAGTATTAGTTGTTGCTAAAAATGGGCAACCTATTATTATATGAATTGGTTTTTTGTGTTTCCAAGACAATAAAATCCATAGGATATATGAATTTATCCACTTGTCATAACACATCTTCCATAATTCATTTTGGATACCTTAACTGATATATCAATAAGAAAATGAGTAGTTGAAGTTGGTTTTAACTCACCAATATTAAGTTGTTGGTAACCGAAAATGGAAGTAAATTAACACTAGCTCCAAGATCAAGTAATGCATGTTCAATTTTATAATTTTCAATAATACAATAAATAGTAGGACAATCAGGGTCTTTGTATTTCAAAGTATTATTGGTTGAGAAAATAGAACTTAATTGTTCTGCTATAAAAACTTTCTTTCTTACTTGATGTTTTCTTTTAACAATGCACAAATCTTTCATAAATTTTGCATAAGATGGTACATGTTTGATTGCATCTAAGAAAGAAATATTGACCTTCACCTATTTGAATATTTCATATATTTATGGGCAATGGTTCAATTTCTTTGTTTTTTTAAACGCTTGAGGAAATTGAGATGCATGTGAAAAATCATTATTATCAACAGTAGGTATTGGTTCATCAACTTCTTCTTTACCCTCAGAAGCTGACTCATTTTCAACTTCATGAGGTTCAAGAATGCATCTCTCGATGACTTTTCCCCTAAGAAGAGTAATAACTGATTTAACTTGGTTTATGTGTTGACTACCAGAATTACCCTCGTGGGGGTCTTGATTGACTCAAAATATTTATGCTGGACATAAATATAAAATTAGAGTTTGGAACTCTAGATGAAAGTTTGGAGCTATGGCTACCATTCTAGAATCACTTGACCATCTTTAGGTGACCTAGAATTATTCATGACTCATTTCATTATGGGATTCTATTTTAATATGTATTTTGATTCAAAGAAATACACACACACACACACATATATATATATATATATATATATGTTTGTTGTAAACCATGTGTGATGTTGGTTTTGAAATTAAAATTATTTTGGGTGTTGTTTTAAAAGTGTTTAAGGTTTTAAAATTAAAAAAGAAAATATATTGCCAGGTTGTGCAAGCTGCTGCCAGCAACATGTGTGGCATGCTGCTTGCGCGCATGCACGTGCTCGACCTAGGCCAGCACTTTCCAGTTTTCTCCCGTTTTAATTTTTTGGACTCTGATTTATCCTTATTTTTTTCCTAAACACATGTAATGGAATATGGTATTCCATTAAATTATTTAAAAATACAAACATACTTGATATCAATGGGTTATACTCACTTCCGCTGCATGGGGCACTGATCCGACTCTAAGGGCCCATAACCGCCAAAACAGAACGGTATCAGAGAAAGTCTTTACCACACTGTGGGAACACAGAAACTGGGCGACGCATGCTGTTCTAGGCTCACGGCCTAGTTGGGAGTACGGAGTAGCCCGCGGGGGACTAAACTGGAGAATGATGGAGTCGCCACCCGGTGTGAACCGGGACAAAGATTTAAGGCCGCACTCACCCCTCATAAGGGAAGACCTTAAACTGTTGGGTTCGGAATGGTCCCTTACTTATGCCACTTGTAATAAAATGATTTGTGCAATAATTCAACCAAGCCTAAGCAACATTTATTTCCAAGGATAATGTACTCCTAAGTTCGCATGCATAAGTACAAAGCTCATATCTAAGTTTGCATATAACACATTTTTTATGTTTGCATACAACCTATTTGCATATAATCTATGTCCGAATTTGCATGCATAAAGATAAATTAACATACGGCAAACATACAACTTAATAAGCACATTGTACTCATACATGTGGGGAATACAAATAAATGACAATTGCACAATCATTAGTAATAAAGAGAAGCAATCAGGTTCGTAATACAAAAGGATAACTAATAGGGGCAATTATGCATAAAATATGATGAAAATGACTCAGTTCAGTGTGTGTGCGTTCGTGTAGCGTTCGTAAATGCGTTCGAACGATAAATAGAAGGTTCGTGTTCGTGTAGCGTTGGAAAACGCGTTCGAATGGGACCAGACCTGATACATGATAAAATAAAGAAAATATATGCGTGTTTGTGTAGCGTTTGTAAAACACGTTCGAACGGTAAACAGAAGGTTTGCGTTCGTGTGGCGTTTGGGGACGCGTTCGACCGGGACCAGACCTGATGCATGATAAAACTAAGAAAATACGTGTGCGTTCGAGTAGCGTTCGAAAACGCGTTCGAACGGTAAACAGAAGGTTCGCGTTCGTATAGTATTCGAGAACGCGTTCGAATGGAACCATACCTGATGCATGCAACACATACATAGACAAAAAAATCCACAATGTAGGACCTCACGTGTCCGATTGAACTCATTCCCATCCAATCATGTGTACCTCGCCCGGCGCGGCAAAACATCATGGTAAAGGATTTTAACCCCTCGAAATAGAGGACCTTTAATCCGACTTACTAAGCCCATGCGCTAATAACACAATGCATATAAGAAATAAACACAACAATATCGGACTTCTAATACCCGATTGAACACATCTCATATTCAACCGAATATACATCATCCGGCGTGGCAAAGCATCGTGGTAAAGGATTTTAACCCCTCGAAATAGAGGACTTTTAATCTGACTTACTAAGCCCATGCGCTAATAACACAATGCATATAATAAATAAAGACAACAATATCGGACTTCGTATACCCGATTGAACATATCTCACATTCAACCGAATATACATCATCCGGCGCGCAAAACATCGTGGTAAAGGATTTAAACCCCTCGAAATAGAGGACCTTTAATCGCACTTACTAAGCCCATGCGCTTTACCTCATCATTACTCAAACAAATAACATGCAGAATTTAAATAGCGGATAATAAACTAATCAAAACAACATAAAACCAAATATGCGCCGTTTGCTCAAGTGGTACGTGGAGTTGTATCCTAAGTACAGACCGCACTACCGTCCATTCGAATTTGGTTACGGAATTTATGTCTGGGTTTCCATCCTATATACCACAAGAGGCGACACATTTTCCATTTTATTCAAAACCACAACATGCATCCATAAATGACTCTCATACCAAATAAATAACTAAAACAATTAAAAGATGAATACAAAATGAATACAAAAAAGTGCCCTCAGGTCTAACCTTTTATGTCGACTTTCGGAAGAACCGTACACGGTCGACGGAAGGGTGGATGCTCCGCAACTCCTCCGATTCACTGGTTCACGTTTCCCTTCGCTGCTTTGCTGTTCGGGCTGCTGTTTTCCCTCCATTTCGCTACTGTTTTGCTGTTGTTTTGCTGCTGTATTTTGGTCACCGTTTGTTGCATTTTTAGCTGCTGCTTTCTTACTGTTTTAGGTGATATTAGAGTGCAGTTTTTAGTTACTATTTTTGGGATTTAGGGGCTGTGATTTTTGGTAGTTTAGGGCTGTATGGGGCTATGATTTTCGGTGGAAGAGGGAGGAGGAGGAGAGAAAATTCTTTGTTGCTTTTTTACTTGTGGTTGGCGTGAATTGAGAGCTCTTTTTTTGCTGTGTATGCGTGGAAAAAGTCCTGGGGGAAGTGTTGGAATTGGGTTTCTTTTATAGGCAAAGGGCTAGGGCTTCTCCTTGCTTGACAAGGAAGGGATTTGGTGCATTAAAGGGGGGGTTTGGTTTAGTGTCAAGCAAGGAAAATCAAAGATTGATTGGGGGACAAAATTTGGTTAATTAGGAAGTTAATATATTTAATTTGTTTGGATTAGGCATACAAGTTGTTTAGTTTGGTATATAATAATCTTGATTGATTTTAATTAGGCATGATTTTATTTGATATTTATTTTAATTTGGTATATGATTTAGATTTTATTTAATTACCCATGTGTTAAATATGTGTTTTATTAATTTGGATGTGTTTTATGGGCTTTGGTGGGCTAATTGGGCTTGGGTGTGAGGCTAGCAGCAAAACCAGAAATACCGACACCGTTCGAACGTCGATTCGAATGCTACATGAACGCCCGCAATCTGCTTGACGTTCGAACGTGGTCACGAACGCAGTACGAACGAAAACAATGAACTTGTGAAATGAATCTGATGACATGCTTATTCTAAATTTCCCCTTCCGAAGTCCGTTTCTCGTGACTTCCGTGACTTAAAAGGTAGTGTCTCCAAATGAGACTCATCATAGGGACTTATATGAAAAAATGCAGTGCCTACAGTTGCCCCCACTTTGATGGGACTTGTGTAATGTGTAACAGTGACAATCCTATCAAAGTTATGCAATGCATTTTCACTTACCTGGCTCGCCAGCTGCCACCTGACTTGCCTGATGTCTCGAACTGAGTTGATGATGCAGTGGACCTCGATCCTAGGACGCATCTCAATAACTGCAACCGACAACGGGGGCCTCGACCCTGGGATGCATCCCAATACCGCTGACAAAATATGGGCCTCGACCCTGGGACGCATCCCGAAAATGATGATGCAGTGGACCTCGATCCTGGGACGTATCCCAATAGCTGCAACCGACAACGGGGGCCTCGACCCTGGGACGCATCCCAATACCGCTGACAAAAGGTGGGCCTTGACCTTGGGACGCATCCCTAAACTGATGATGCAGTGGACCTCGATCCTGGGACGCATCCCAATAACTGCAACTGGTATATGTGTGACGTGGGCCTCTACCCCGGGACGCATCCCCAAGACTCCTACTAGTATTGATGTGGGCCTCACCCCCTGGGACGCATCCCAAAACTACTGCTGGTATGTTGATGCTTCTAATCGGCTTGTCTTCGCCGCCTTCTCTTTTCTTCTTCAAAACATGCGAATACAAAACAAACACAAAAAGAATGCCAAAATGTGTTACGTGTATGCATGCATGCATGAGTTTTCTTATCCCGTCGGTTAGGCCTTCTGCCAAGTCTTCTCTTTCTCATGCAAAATATTGCTTTAATCTGTCCACGTTGATCGACTCAGTGAACTCGTTACCTTCCAAGTCTGACAGTTTCACTGCCTCATTCCCATTTCTTTCTGCACTATGTAAGATCCTTCCCAGTTAGGTTTGAACTTTCCTCTCGGATCTGTCGTCGACGGCCTTGACTTCTTAAGTACCAAATCACCCTTGTTAATCTTAGTAGGGCGCACCTTCTTGTTGAATGCCCGAGCCAACCTCTTCTGATATATCTGCATGTGATACAAGGACTTCATTCTCTTCTCATCTAGCAGTGCTAACTGTTCAAACCTCTGTGTGGCCTACTCTTGCTCAGGTAACTCTGTTTCTGCTAATACCCTATAGATTGTATCTCAACCTCCACTAGTAGTACTGCTTCCATCCTGTAGACCAAAGAGAAAGGTGTGGCTCTTGTCGCTGTTCTTACTGACGTTCTGTACCCCCATAAAGCATACGGTAGTTTGTCGGCCCAATCCCTGCAGTTCTCTGTCATCTTGGCCAAAATTGTCTTTATAGTCTTATTGGCTGCCTCAACTGCCCCATTTGCCTGTGGCCTGTATGGTGATGACTTATGATGGCCTATCCTGTATTTCTGTAGCATTGCCTTTATTCCCCTGGAACTGAACTCCGTTATCTGTAACCACATGGTGCGGCATACCATACCGACAAATGATATTCTGAGCTATAAACATTGCCATCTGCTTTGCTGTAACATTGCGGAATGACTCGGCTTCCACCCACTTTGAAATAGTCTACTGCCACTACTATGAAGTGATGCCCATTCGATGCATTCAGTCGAATCTCTCCAATCATATCAATTCCCCATGCTGAGAAAGGCCACAGCTATGACAACCCATGCAACTCTGTGTGCGGAAAATGATTCAAATTACCATGTGCTTGACAATAATGACAGTGCTTTACCATTTGACCAGTAAAAAACCTTGTCTCACTATCTTGCGGGACAGATTCAACCCGTTCATGTGCGGACCACATACCCCAGCGTGTACTTCTTCCATTACTGCTGAGCTTCTTCTTTTCTCAAACATTTCAACTGAATACCGTTTTCTTGCCTCTTGTACAGTTCCCCTTTCAAAATCATATATTGGGATGCTAATTTCTGAATGGCTAATATGTCTTTTCTGCCTGCTCCTTCCGGGAGTTCCCCGTGTTCCAGATACCTTTGAATGTCGTGATACCAAGGTTTACCATCGTCAATCTCCACTTCCAGGACTCTTTCTATCTCATAAACAGGTCTATTTGTTGTTGTCAGTACCAACGGTCTCATTACCAACTTCTCTGGATTTTCCCAAGTTGCTACAAGTGTACCTAATGCATCCGCCATCTGATTCTCTTCTCCCGGCAAGTGCTGAAACTTACAATCGGGGATAACCTGTGCCAACTTCCTGAGGTGAAAAAGGTAAGGTTTCAACTGTTCTTCTTTCAATTCCCATTCTCCTCGCATCTGCTGGACTACACCAACATAGAATCTCCGAAGACTTCCACACTCTCAGCCTTCAAGGCTATCAATGCAGTCAAACCAAAAGCACATGCTTTATACTCGGCCATGTTGTTAGTTACTCTGAACGTCAACCTCTTGGCCAAAGGCAAAGTCTCTCCTTCGGGGGTCACTATCACGATCCCAATTCCAGCTCCCTTGCAATTCACTGCTCTGTCAAAATATATTTTCCATCCCTGAACTGTTATTGCTTGGATCTCTTCATCTGAAAATTCAAACTTATGTTGATCCCCTTCAATAGGTTGCAATGCCAGAAACTCTACTACGGCTCGCCCTTTGATCACTTTGGAAGTGAGGTACTCAATGTCAAACTCTGTCAGCAACACTAACCATCTGCCCAATTTTCCCCACTAGCGAAGGCACTGAATGCAGATATTTCAGAGGATTCTCCTTTGCCACTACCTGGATCTTGTAAGATTGGAAGTAATGCCGCAATTTTCTGGATGCCCATACTACTGCCAAACAGATCTTCTCTACTTCTTGATAGCGGGCTTCATACGGAAGCATTTTCTTACTGAGATAGTAGACTGCATGCTCTACCGGGTTCATCTGCCTGTACCATCATTGCCCCCAGTGCTTCTGATTCTATAGCCAAATACAGTACCAAAGGCTTGCCCGGTCTTGGAGGTTTCAATACAGGAGGCTTTACCAAGTATTCTCTGATCTTTTCGAAAGCTGACTGACACTGCTCATTCCATTTCACTGGCTGGTCTTTCTCAACAGTCTGAAGATAGGCTCACATACTGAAGTCAACTTGGCGATGAACCGACTGATATACTGAATCTTCCCAAGGAATGCTCTAACCTCTTTCTCTGTCTTCGGTGCCGGCATCTCAGTAATTGCCTTGATTTTCTCAGAATCTACTTCTATTCCTCCCATTCCCAATGTATGTCCCAGTAATTTTCCAGATGTTACCCCAAACACACATTTCTTGGGATTCAGCCGCAAGTTGTATTTGTCAACCCTTTGAAGGAACTTCTCCAGTGCTTCTATATGCGAAATTCTTGTTTCCGATTTCACCATCATATCATCCACATAGACTTCAATCTCTTTGTGCATCAGATCGTGGAACAATGTAGTGGCCATCCGCTGATAAGTGGCTCCAGCATTCTTGAGCCCAAAAAACATTACCTTGTAACAATAAGTACCTCACTCTGTGACGAAGGCAGTTTTGTACTTGTCTTCCTCAGCCATAAGAACCTGATTATACCCTGAAAACCCATCTGAAAATGAATACATGGCAGATAAAGATGCACTATCAACTAGTACATCAATATAAGGTAGAGGAAAATCGTCTTTCGGACAAGCCTTGTTGAGATCTCTGTAATCCACACACATTCTAACTTTCCCGTCTTTCTTCGGTACTGGCACAAATTTGCTAACCATTCGGGATACTTTACCACTTCCAGGAACCCCACATCTATCTGTTTCTTAACCTCTTCTCTGACCTTCTCGGCCCACTCAGGTCTTCATCCATCGAAGATTTCTGTTCACTGGCTTTATATTCGGATAGTTGGTATTGTGTGGCAGGGGATCCTTCTGTCTACCCCAGACAGTCCTCATTAGGACCAAGCAAACACTTTGGCATATCTGACCATTACTTCTTCTAATTTCTCCTGCTCTTCAGCTGGTTTAATTCACTTGCCAATATCATTTCCTTAGGAATTCTCAGGCATGCCTAAGTTAAATGCATTCGTTCTGGTGGAGCCGATTATCAAATATATCAAGCCATGCAAGTTAAGTTAAGGAAAAAGACTCGGGTGTGTGGGAACACAGGAATCTGGGGCGACGCATGCTGTCCCGGGCTCGCGGCCCGGTTGGGAGTACGGAGTAGCCACGGGGGACTAAACCGGAGAATAATGGAGTCGCCACCCGGTGTGAACCGGGAAAATGAGATTTAAGGCCGCACTCACCCCTCGCAAGGGAAGACCTCAAACCGTTGGGTTCGGAATGGTCCCTTACTTATGTCACTTGTAATGAAAGGATTTACATAATAATTTAATCAGGCTTAAGTAACACTTATTCCTAAGAATATCATGCTTCTATATTCACGGGTACAAAATAACACTTATACATACATTTCATATATATCTCATATCTAAGAACACATGCTCTGAAAATACCTCAAAGTAACACATGAACATACAACTTCATTCAGCATATCATATTCATGAAAAACACAAGCATACATAATAACCGCACAAGCATACATGTGAGCACTTTTCCAAGTGATACGTGGAATTGTATCCCAAGTACAGACCGCATTACCGTCCATTCGGAATCGGCTACGGAATTTATGTCTGGGTTTCCATCCGATATATCACAAGAAATAATACTCCAAAGTCATCATGGCATAGGTATATGAATCGTAATGCGTTAAATCAAGACTAAGGCAAACGACGCAACTAATGGAATAAACATGCTTTTCATTATTATGTGCACAAAGATAAGAATGATGTGTGGTTCCATAAAAAATCACCTAAGAAACAATTATACATGGCATGTGATGAATATGTCTCAGTTCAGTGTGTTCGCGTTCGTGTAGCGTTCGTAAACGCGTTCGAACGGAAATGAAACAGAATGCTCACGTTCGTATGGCGTTTGTTAACGCGTTCGAACGGAAATGAAACAGAATGCTCACGTTCGTATGGCGTTTGTTAACGCGTTCGAACGGAAATGAAACAGAATGCTCACGTTCGTATGGCGTTTGTAACGCGTTCGAACGGAAATGAGACCTGATGCATGATAAGGCAAAATGTATGCGCGTTCGAGTTGCGTTCGTAAACGCGTTCGAACGGGAACAGACCTGATGCATGAAATGGGACGCAATATATAAACAACAAAATAAGGGGGGCGCGGCGAAGTACTGCCGTAAAGGTGGCCTTTTGGGGCTCTTGGTCTCTCAAAGAGAGGACCTTTAGACCAACATACTAAGCCCATGCGCGTCACATCACACATACAAAAATAGAGCCAATCATATCAAAACCAAGTATGCCCGATTGAACACATCTTACATCCAATCCGAACACACATCAACCGGCGCGGCAAAGCATCGTGGTAAAGGGTTTTAACCCCTCCCCATAAGGGATCTTTCATTCCACTTACTAAGCCCATGCGCTTGATTGAACCATGCATAAAAAGATAAAGACAATAATATCAAACTAAGTATGCCCGATTGAACGTATCTTGCATCCAACCGAACACACATCAACCGGCGCGGCGAAGTAGTGTCACAAAGGTGGCCTTTTCGGCTCTTCGTCTCTCAAATAGAGGACCTTTGGACTAACTCACTAAGCCCATGCGCTCGATTGAATCATGCATAAATAAACAACATACAGAATTCAAGTGACGAAAAATAAACAAACCAAAGCAACACAAGGCAAAAGATAGTGCCGTTTACTCAAGCGGTACGTGGAGTTGTGTCCCGAGTACAGATCATATTACCGTCCATTCGGAATCGGCTATGAAATTTATGTCCGGGTTTCCATCCGATATACCGCGAGAGTTAACACATTTCTCATTCATCCCATACCCACAACACACATCATACATAAAAGATTCAACGAATAAGTAAAATATAATCAAAATAAATAACAAAAATCACGTAGAGATGAGTGTGAAAAGTACCCTCAGGTCTAACCTTTTAAGCCGTCTCTCGGACTCGCGTTTCACGAAGATCGGAAGGGGTAAAGCTCCGCAACTTTCTGGTTCACTGGTTCAGCGTCCTAGCTCACTGCTTTGCTGTTTTGCTTGCGGTTCGAACTCCGTTCTGCTCCTGTTCGGCCTCTGTCTTGCTGCTCACTGCTCGGGCCACCTGTTTTAACGTTTTCAATGAACTGTTCCAAGTTTGTGTGGGTTCTTAGTGCAGTTGTGTGTGATTATTTTTAAGATTATCTATGCAGTTTTATGTTACTTTTTTTAAGGTTTTTAGGGACTGTTTTAAGAGGATTTGGGCTGCTGTTTTAAGGTGATTCAGGGGCTGTTTTTGAGTGTTTGTTAGGGGGTGTTTTAGTGGTTGTAAGGGCTGTATGGGGGATGTGTTCTCGGTGAAGGAGGGGAGTGTTTTGATTTGGCTAAGGAGGGTTATTGCTTGTGGTGGATCGGTTATGGTGGAGGATTGAGCTCTTGTTGTCTCGGCTTGGGGGAGGTGGTTAGGGCTCTTTGTTCTCTTTTTTTGTGTATATGTTAAGTGTCTTGGGTGTGTATTAGAGAGAGTTGGGCGTGAATTATATGTGTCAAAGAGAGGATGGCTTTGGTTAGGGTTGTTATATAGAAGAGAGCTAGGGTTTGCCCTTGTCTCACAAGGAAGAGATCTAGTTTCCAAATTAGGAGTCCTAAGAATGGTATACACAAGATTGAGGGGGGACAAAATATTTTAAATTAGGAAGTCAACTATTTTAAATTGGTAGATGTCTTATTAGATTAGGAAGTCAAATATTTGATTGGTTTAATTGGTTAAGATTGATTTTAATTAGGCATATCTTCTTTTTAATTTTAGTTTAAGTTTGGTAAATGTTTATTTAATTGGTAAATGGTTTAAATATTTTATTTAATGTTTAATATTAAATTAATATTTATTTATTTAATTTGGGATGTGTTTTATGGGCTTTGGGGAGCTAAATGGGCTGGGGTGTGAGGCTAGCAGCAAAACCAGAATTACCGACACCGTTCGAACGCTTCCTCGAACGCGACACGAACGCCCGCAATCTGTTTGACGTTCGAACGAAGTAACGAACGCAGCACTAACGAAGACAGTGAGCTTGTTTATTCTGAATTTCCCCTTCCGATATCCGTTTCCCGCGGCTTCCGTGACTCAAAAGGTAGTGCCTCCAAATGAGACTCATCATCGGGTTTCACATGCAAAAATACAATGCCTACAGTCGCCCCCACTTTGATGGGGCTTGTGCAGTGTGTGACAGTGACAGTCCTATCAAAGTCTATGCAATGCATTTTTTACTTACCTGGCTAGCTAGCTGTCTCGAGCTGAGCTGATACTGCAGTGGACCTCGATCCTGAGACGCATCTCGATACTGCTGATGATGTGGGCCTCGCCTGCAAAATGATGTGATGTGGGCCTCGCTCCTCAGCCGATATGGGCGACTATGATGTGATGTGGAGCCTCGCTCCTCAAGCCGATATGGGCTTCGCCCCTAAGCGATATATAATTGTGATGTGGAGCCTCGCTCCTCAGCCGATATGGGCTTCGCCCCAAGCTGATATGATGTGATGTGGAGCCTCGCTCCTCAGCCGATATGGGCTTCGCCCCAAGCTGATATATGTGATGTGGAGCCTCGCTCCTCAGCCGATATGGGCTTCGCCCCAAGCTGATATGATGTGATGTGGAGCCTCGCTCCTCAGCCGATATGGGCTTCGCCCCAAGCTGATATGATGTGATGTGGAGCCTCGCTCCTCAGCCGATATGGGCTCGCCCCCAGCTGATATGATGTGAGGCTTACTGCTCGCTCTTTTCCGTCTTCAACACTTGTTTACACAAAACAGAACAAACATAAAAATATGCCATATAGGTTACGTGTATGCATGTATGCAGGAGTTTTCTTATTCCGTTGGGTTAGGTCTTCCACTGGCGACCAAGTCTTCTCAGGCAAAGTACAACTTCAACCTGTCAACATTGATTGGTTCTGTGAATTCATTTCCCTCGAGGTCTGACAACTTCACTGCTCCATTTCCCATGACTTTCTGAACGATGTAAGGTCCTTCCCAGTTTGGCCTGAATTTCCCTCTCGGATCTGTCGTCGACGGCCTCGACTGCTTAAGTACCAAATCACCCTTTCTGATCTTTGTGGGACGTACTTTCTTGTTGAAGGCCCGGGCCAGTCTCTTCTGATACAACTGCATGTGATGTAAGGCTCTTATCCTTTTCTCGTCCAAAAGTGCTAACTGATCAAATCTCTGTGCGGCCCATTCTGACTCAGGTAACTCTGTCTCTGCTAATACCCTCATAGACTGTATTTCCATTTCCACCGGCAGTACCGCTTCCATCCCGTACACTAAAGAGTAAGGTGTTGCACCCGTTGCTGTTCTGACTGACGTTCTGTACCCCCACAAGGCATACGGTAGTCTCTCAGCCCAATCCCTGCAGTTCTCTGTCATCTTAGCCAGAATTGTCTTTACAGTCTTGTTGGCTGCCTCAACTGCCCCATTCGCTTGTGGCCTGTAAGGTGATGACTTATGATGGCCTATCCCGTACCTTTGCAGCATTGCCTTTGTCTCTCCTTGAAACTGTACCCCATTGTCCGTGACCACGTGGTGCGGCATACCATACCGACAAATGAGGTTCCGTGCTATGAACTTGGCCATCTGTTTTGCTGTAACGTTCCGGAACGACTCAGCTTCTACCCATTTTGAGAAGTAATCCACTGCTACTACTATGAAGCGATGCCCATTAGATGCATTCGGTCGAATTTCCCCGATCATGTCAATCCCCCATGCTGAGAACGGCCATGGCTCTGACAGCCCGTGCAACTCTGTATGTGGCAGATGACTCAGATTGCCATGTATCTGACAGTCGTGACAGTGCTTTACCATCCTTGCGCAGTCTGTCTCCATAGTCGACCAATAAAACCCCTGTCTCACTATCTTGCGGGACAAGTTCAACCCATTCATGTGCGGACCACATACCCCGGCATGTACCTCTTCCATCACTTTCTGAGCTTCTTCTTTTCTCAAACATTTCAACTGAATGCCGTTTGCTTGCCTTTTGTACAGTTCCCCTTTAAGATTACATACTGGGAAGCCAACTTCTGAATGGCTATTCTGTCTTTTCTGCCTGCCCCTTCCGGGAGTTCACCATATTCCAGATACCTCTGGATGTCATAATACCAAGGTTTCCATCGTCGACCTCAACTCCCAGAATTCTTTCTATCTCATAAACAGGTCTGCTCGCTGTTGTCAGTATCAACGGTCTCATCACTAACTTTTCTGGATTTTCCCAAGTTGCTGCAAGTGTAGCCAATGCATCTGCCATCTGATTCTCTTCTCTCGGTAAGTGCTGAAACTTACACTCGGGGATAACCTGTGCCAACTTTCTGAGGTGAAAAAGGTAAGGTTTCAACCGTTCTTCTTTCAATTCCCATTCTCCTCGCATCTGCTGGACTACCAACATAGAATCTCCGTAGACTTCCACACTCCCGGCCTTCAAGGCTATCAATGCTGTCAAACCAAAAGCACATGCTTCATACTCGGCCATGTTATTAGTCACTCTGAATGTCAACCTCTTGGCTAAAGGCAAAGTCTCCCCCGGGGGTCACTATCACGATTCCAATTCCAGCTCCCTTGTAATTCACTGCTCCGTCGAAATACATCTTCCATCTCTGAACTGTTATTGCTTGGATCTCTTCATCTGGAAATTCAAACTTATACTGATCCCCCTCAACAGGTTGCATTGCCAGAAACTCCGCTACTGCTCGCCCTTTGATCACTTTGGAGGTGAGATATTCAATGTCAAACTCTGTCAGCAATACCAACCATCTGCCCAACTTTCCCACTAGTGAAGGCACCGAATGAAGATACTTCAGAGGATTCTCCTTTGCCACTACCTGGATCTTGTATGACTGGGAAGTAATGCCGCAATTTTCTGGAAGCCCATACCACTGCAAGACAGATCTTCTCAACTTCTTGATACCGAGCCTCATACGGGAGCATCTTCTTACTCAGATAATAGACTGCATGTTCTACCCCTGTCTCATCTGCCTGTACCATCATTGCCCCCAGTGCTTCTGATTCTATAGCCAAATACAATATCAAAGGTCTGCCCGGCCTCGGAGGTTTCAATACAGGAGGCTTTACCAAGTACTCTCTGATCTTGTCGAAGGCTGTCTGACACCGTTCATTCCATCTCACTGGCTGATCTTTTCTCAACAGTTTGAAGATAGGCTCACATACTGATGTCAACTTGGCGATGAACCGACTGATGTACTGAATCTTTCCCAAGAATGCTCTGACTTCTTTTTCTGTCTTCGGTGCAGGCATTTCTGTGATTGCCTTGATCTTCTCGGAGTCTACCTCTATTCCGCCCATTCCCACTGTATGACCAAGCAATTTCCCTGATGTCACCCCAAACACACATTTCTTGGGATTTAGCCGCAGGTTATATCTGTCAACTCTCTGAAGGAACCTTTCCAGTGCTTCAATATGCCCAACTCTTGTCTCTGATTTCACCATCATGTCATCCACATACACCTCAATCTCTTTGTGCATTAAGTCGTGGAAAAGTGTGGTGGCCATCCGCTGATAGGTAGCCCCCGCATTCTTAAGCCCAAACGGCATAACCTTGTAACAATAAGTACCCCACTCGGTAACAAATGCAGTCTTGTGTTTATCTTCCTCAGCCATGAGAACCTGATTGTAACCTGAAAATCCATCTGCAAATGAATACATAGCAGATAAAGCCGCACTATCAACCAGAACATCTATATGCGGCAGAGGAAAATCATCTTTCGGACAAGCCTTGTTGAGATCTCTGTAGTCTACACACATTCTGACCTTCCCATCTTTCTTTGGTACCGGCACTATATTAGCCAACCACTCTGGATATTTTACTACTTCCAGGAACCCCACATCTATCTGTTTCTTAACTTCCTCTCTGACTTTCTCAGCCCATTCTGGTCTCATCCGTCGGAGGAGTTTCTGTTTTATTGGCCTCATATTCGGATAAGTTGGTATCGTGTGCTGGGCAATGTTTCTGTCTACCCCAGGCATGTCCTCATAGGACCAAGCAAACACTTTGGCATATCTGACCAACACTTCTTCTAGTTTCTCCCTCTCTTCGGAGGTTACTTCACTTGCAATCAGAATTTCCTTGGGGTTCTCAAGTGTACCCAAGTTAAATGCAGTAGTTCTGGCTGAACTGATATCAAATATGCTTGATTCGTGCAGAGCAAATGGAAATGACTCAGGCAAGTAAGCAAAAGAAATGTCTTTATTATTGGATAATGCGGAAGTACATTCAAACAAATCAGGAAGGTAAATGTCTTCATCATCTATAGACACTTCTTCCTCTGCAATCAGATCTTCCTCAGGCTTTTCGTCCTCTCCCAGAGTCAGGCTTTCCACTTCATCTTCTTCAATTCTTCTTCCCAATTCAGCTTCCACAGCTTCATTTAATTTTTCACTCACCCAACAAATCCTGGAAGATCTCAAATCCCGGTACCACAATTCCATTAACTTCCACAGGTTCAGGCTCCCCTTGATATCCTGAAGCTTTCACAAAACATTCCATCAGTTTCAGGCCCTTTTTCTTGACCTTTGGCTTTTCTTCATCAGACTTATACCCCAAACCTTTCCGAGTGGTCTGTCCTCTGAAATCTGGCAATTTTGAACCTTCACCCGGTTCAAATTTCATTTTCTCCATAATCCTAGCCACCCTAGGATCCACCCATTCCTCAAAAGTAGCTGACACCTGAAACCTTGTGAAAGGTTGTATCTCCAAGGCAGCCACGGCATTATCTACCTCAGCCCGGATAGTAACAACTTCTCCCTCATACGGGAACTTGATCATCTGATGCAAAGTGGAAGGCACGCCCCCAAGTTTGTGAAACCAAGGCCTTCCCAACAATAAGGCAAAAGTGGCTGGGATGTCCAGCACTGTGAACTCAACCTCATCTTCAATCGGTCCTACCTTGACCATAGCCACAAAGGTACCCTCAACTCCCCTTTTACTGTCATCATAAGCTTTAATAGTCATACTGGAGGGGTCCAAGTCTGTTGCTTTCATACCCATTTTGCTAGAATTTTCAGCGGGCACACATTGATGGACGAACCGTCATCCACCATTACACATGAAGTTTTCTTGCCCCTCACTTCGGCCCTGATAAATAAAGGCCTATTATGATTCCTCCCCTCCGGCGGGAGAGTTCATCCTCAGAAAAAGATATCTGCAAAGCTTCCTTCTGAACTGACCCAACAAACATTGCAGGGTTGGCGTCTTCTGGTACCACAATTTTGCTCAAGGCCTCAACCATGGCCTGTCTATGCTCTCGGGATGCACATAACAGTTCCCAGATACTCACTTGTGCTCTAGTCTTCCTCAATTGCCTCAGCACTATATCCCCCTCAGTATTTTCTGCAGTCTCAACCACTTCTCTACCATCTGTCAAAACTCCCTTACCCTTCTCCGCCATATCATTGTAAAAGCGACCGCTACGCGTCATTCCCCTTACTTCTTCCTCATCACTGCTAGAGAAATCAAGCCAAAAGCTTTTCCCCTGCTCTGCCTCATCTTCACTAGTACTATCCCAGATTCCAAGGCAAAAGGCTTGAGGGTGGAAGGATTTTAGGACAAGGTCTTCTGGGAGGCCAGAATTGATCATGTAGATTGGTGGGGGTACTGCTCGGTAATTGGGTAAGGGGTTTCTGTTTGTGTCTGGTTGTTCGGTTTCGGGGTCAGGTATCTTTTTGGAGTCAATGAGGTCTTGGATCTCGTGGCGCAGTCGGGCACAGTTGTCAGTGTCATGGCCCTTCTGCTGATGGAAATAACAGTAAAGGTTGAGATTGAAATGTGGTGGTGGTGGGTTTGGGATAGGTTTGGCTTCTAAAGGCTTTAAAAGCCCTTGCCTCTTCAGTTTCTCTAGCACTTTTGACAGGGGCCTTCCCAAGTTAGAAAACTGCCGGTTCCGGATAGCGGCAATCTCAGCAGAAACGGGCTTTGCTCCCGATGTTCCCCCAATGGGCCTCCTGTTCAGACCATAGAATTTTCTATTCTCGGCCTCTTCTTCCTCAATGTCCATGACAGTTTCCCTCAACTGCCGAAAATCAGTAATCATGGAGGTCATCCTCCTCAGCTTCCCATAGATGGAGGGCTTGGTGCCCTTGATGATCATTTTAATCTGGTCCTTCTCTGAGGGCCTAGTCTGCATTTTCAACAACTGACCCCTCCATCGGTCCACGTACTCCTTAAAACTCTCCTCCGATTTCTGCTTAACATTCTCCAGATCGCGGAGTGACAGATCGATCTCTAGGTCAGTGACATACTGCTTCAGGAAAGCATCAGCTAACTCCCTCCAATCTTCCTTCACTTTCTTCTCCAACTGTGGTACCACACCACGGGAGCTCCTTCAAGCGACATTCCAAACATTTTCTGCACTTGGCGCTGAGATAGGCCAACTGAACTCATGACTGATATAAATTGTCGGAGATGCACCCTTGGATCCCCATTCCCGTTAAACTTAGCCATATCAGGCATCTTGAACTGTGCCGGCAACTGTTCCTCGAAATTCAGTGTGTCATAATCCAGCAGATCCTCATTCTTACCCCTCATCTTGCGGGTAACCGACTCAACCTGATCCCGGAGTTTCTGTAACTCTGCCTGAGACCCAGATACTCTGCCTGCTGCATACTCTGCCATATCATCATCAAAAGCGGGGGTATCATCCCCCAATCTGTTCGGAGATTCCTCTTGCCTCACATCCCCAGAATTAACCCCGGCACGAGACCCAGCTATACCAGCCATAGCAGTAGTCAAAGCCTGCAACTGTTCAGTGATCTTGGCGAGACCGTTCTCTAACTGATCCATACGGGACACCTCATTATCGGATTCACTCATACTTGTTCTTTTAGTGAGTCTTGTCCCTTCTCTAACCCAAACGGTATCTATGATGTGTCTTTTGAGACACAGAGATAGTGTTCAACATGGTATATGTATGCATGATGTGCATGAGATGATGTAACATATATAACATATAATTAAATCAAATAAAATTCTCAAACAAATCGGCCGTTATCATTTTAGAAGCTTTGGGCAACTGTCATAAGAGTGAACCCGTCCCAGTTTAAATGGCCCAACGAGTTCACATCTTATGGCAAAGAGCCCAACTAAATCCAAATGATAATATTCCGAACACAATCACAAAGTGGCCCATTGTTACTTAGAAGCCTTTGGCCCAATCGTCATGAGATACGTTCTTGTCCCAGTTTAAATGGCCCAACAAGCCCATATCCCATGATAAATGGTCCAAATGGATCCAAACAACGATGTTCCAAACACAAGCATAAAAGAAAGATGATGCAAACATGACATAATAATTTTTACAAAGTGGCCCATCAACATTTCAGAAGCTTTGGGCCTAATAGTCATAAGGTGTGAACTTGCCCCAGTTTAAATGGCCCAGCAAGCCCGCATTTCTGACAATAGTCCAACTGCATCCAAATGAGGATGGTCCACAAGCACATATTCAAGGAAATAATTGTTACTTTAGCCAACCCGGTCTATGGGTGGGTTAGCAAGAGTATAGACAAAGGCTCTCACCGGCGAAGGATGGCCCACAACTAGGTCTCCCCACTCAAGGGTTCGAGCAACCAAGTGAGCGCACCCCTTTTTATACACTAAGGTACGTGCCAATGAGCTATGGTGTGTGACGGACTGTCAAATGGATTTCCCGTTGTAGATCCCCAGAGGGAAGGTGGAGCGAGGCTCACTTAAATACCCAAGCCTCTTAGGCTCTTATCGCTTGTTGTCAGGAATAAACAACGAGTCCTCCAAATTAGTCCATCACAATAGGCTACGAGTAGATGGCTATCTAGGTGCCTTCACAGCTTTTCCTTCTAGAAAGGTAGTGAATGAAGGAAGACACCAAACCATTACCTAGCCTAAAATGCCTTTGATTAAACCCTCACTTTATCCACTATAGACACGGTCAATTAAAACATAAATCCAAACATCACAAGACAATATTCGGGGCCGATTCTCTATCCCCAGTGGAGTCGCCAGACTGTGGGAACACAGAAATCTGGGGCGACGCATGCTGTCCCGGGCTCGCGGCCCGGTCGGGAGTACGGAGTAGCCACGGGGGACTAAACCGGAGAATAATGGAGTCGCCACCCGGTGTGAACCGGGAAAATGAGATTTAAGGCCGCACTCACCCCTCGCAAGGGAAGACCTCAAACCGTTGGGTTCGGAATGGTCCCTTACTTATGTCACTTGTAATGAAAGGATTTACATAATAATTTAATCAGGCTTAAGTAACACTTATTCCTAAGAATATCATGCTTCTATATTCACGGGTACAAAATAACACTTATACATACATTTCACATATATCTCATATCTAAGAACACATGCCTGAAAATACCTCAAAGTAACAATGAACATACAACTTCATTCAGCATATCATATTCATGAAAAACACAAGCATACATAATACCGCACAAGCATACATGTGAGCACTTTTCCAAGTGATACGTGGAATTGTATCCCAAGTACAGACCGCATTACCGTCCATTCGGAATCGGCTACGGAATTTATGTCTGGGTTTCCATCCGATATATCACAAGAAATAATACTCCAAAGTCATCATGGCATAGGTATATGAATCGTAATGCGTTAAATCAAGACTAAGGCAAACGACGCAACTAATGGAATAAACATGCTTTTCATTATTATGTGCACAAAGATAAGAATGACTATGTGTGGTTCCATAAAAAATCACCTAAGAAACAATTATACGTGGCATGTGATGAATATATCTCAGTTCAGTGTGTTCGCGTTCGTGTAGCGTTCGTAAACGCGTTCGAACGGAAATGAAACAGAATGCTCACGTTCGTATGGCGTTTGTTAACGCGTTCGAACGGAAATGAAACAGAATGCTCACGTTCGTATGGCGTTTGTTAACGCGTTCGAACGGAAATGAAACAGAATGCTCACGTTCGTATGGCGTTGTTAACGCGTTCGAACGGAAATGAGACCTGATGCATGATAAGGCAAAATGTATGCGCGTTCGAGTTGCGTTCGTAAACGCGTTCGAACGGGAACAGACCTGATGCATGAAATGGGACGCAATACATAAACAACAAAATAAGGGGGGCGCGGCGAAGTACTGCCGTAAAGGTGGCCTTTTGGGGCTCTTGGTCTCTCAAAGAGAGGACCTTTAGACCAACATACTAAGCCCATGCGCTCATCATCACACATACAAAAATAGAGCCAATCATATCAAAACCAAGTATGCCCGATTGAACACATCTTACATCCAATCCGAACACACATCAACCGGCGCGCAAAGCATCGTGGTAAAGGGTTTTAACCCCTCCCCATAAGGGATCTTTCATTCCACTTACTAAGCCCATGCGCTTGATTGAACCATGCATAAAAAGATAAAGACAATAATATCAAACTAAGTATGCCCGATTGAACGTATCTTGCATCCAACCGAACACACATCAACCGGCGCGGCGAAGTAGTGTCACAAAGGTGGCCTTTTCGGCTCTTCGTCTCTCAAATAGAGGACCTTTGGACTAACTCACTAAGCCCATGCGCTTCGATTGAATCATGCATAAATAAACAACATACAGAATTCAAGTGACGAAAAATAAACAACCAAAGCAACACAAGGCAAAAGATAGTGCCGTTTACTCAAGCGGTACGTGGAGTTGTGTCCCGAGTACAGATCATATTACCGTCCATTCGGAATCGGCTATGAAATTTATGTCCGGGTTTCCATCCGATATACCGCGAGAGTTAACACATTTCTCATTCATCCAATACCCACAACACACATCATACATAAACAAGATTCACGAATAAGTAAAATATAATCAAAATAAATAACAAAAATCACGTAGAGATGAGTGTGAAAAGTACCCTCAGGTCTAACCTTTTAAGCCGTCTCTCGGACTCGCGTTTCACGAAGATCGGAAGGGGTAAAGCTCCGCAACTTTTCTGGTTCACTGGTTCAGCGTCCTAGCTCACTGCTTTGCTGTTTTGCTTGCGGTTCGAACTCCGTTCTGCTCCTGTTCGGCCTCTGTCTTGCTGCTCACTGCTCGGGCCACCTGTTTTAACGTTTTCAATGAACTGTTCCAAGTTTGCGTGGGTTCTTAGTGCAGTTGTGTGTGATTATTTTTAAGATTATCTATGCAGTTTTATGTTACTGTTTTTAAGGTTTTTAGGGACTGTTTTAAGAGGATTTGGGCTGCTTTTTAAGGTGATTCAGGGGCTGTTTTTGAGTGTTTGTTAGGGGGTGTTTTAGTGGTTGTAAGGGCTGTATGGGGGATGTGTTCTCGGTGAAGGAGGGGAGTGTTTTGATTTGGCTAAGGAGGGTTATTGCTTGTAGTGATTCGGTTATGGTGGAGGATTGAGGCTCTTGTTGTCTCGGCTATGGGGAGGTGGTTAGGGCTCTTTGTTCTCTTTTTTTGTGTATATGTGAAGTGTCTTGGGCGTGTATTAGAGAGAGTTGGGCGTGAATTTTATATGTGTCAAGAGAGGAGGATGGCTTTGGTTAGGGGTTGTTTATATAGAAGAGAGCTAGGGTTTGCCCTTGTCTCACAAGGAAGAGATCTAGTTTCCAAATTAGGAGTCCTAAGAATGGTATACACAAGATTGAGGGGGGACAAAATATTTTAAATTAGGAAGTCAACTATTTTAAATTGGTAGATGTCTTATTAGATTAGGAAGTCAAATATTTGATTGGTTTTAATTGGTTAAGATTGATTTTAATTAGGCATATCTTCTTTTTAATTTTAGTTTAAGTTTGGTAAATATTTTATTTAATTGGTAAATGGTTTAAATTTTTTATTTAATGTTTAATATTTAAATTAATATTTATTTATTTAATTTGGGATGTGTTTTATGGGCTTTGGGGAGCTAAATGGGCTGGTGGGTGTGAGGCTAGCAGCAAAACCAGAATTACCGACACCGTTCGAACGCTTCCTCGAACGCGACACGAACGCCCGCAATCTGTTTGACGTTCGAACGAAGTAACGAACGCAGCACTAACGAAGACAGTGAGCTTGTTTATTCTGAATTTCCCCTTCCGATATCCGTTTCCCGCGGCTTCCGTGACTCAAAAGGTAGTGCCTCCAAATGAGACTCATCATCGGGTTTCACATGCAAAAATACAATGCCTACATCGGGCAAATAAGGCAAAATGATGTCCTTTATTGCTCATCAATGCGGGAGTACACTTCAAATAAATCAGGAAGATCAATGTCTTCATCATCGGCAGGACACTTCAATCCTCCGCAAACCAGGTTCTTTCTCAGACTTCTTACTTCTTCGAGAGTCAGGCTCTCCAACTCATCAGTTCTTCTTCCCTCAATTCTCTTCCCTCCACAGCTTCTTCGGTCAACGGCTTCTCACCCAACATATCCTGGAAGATCTCAAATCCAGGAGCCACGATCCCATTAACTTCTATTGGTTCGGGTCACCTTGATACCCGAAGCCTTCACAAAGCATTCCATCAATTTCAGCCCTTTCTTTTTTTTTTTACCTTCGGCTTTTCCTCATCAGATTTGTACCCCAAACCCTCTGAGTAGTCTGTCCTCAAAGTCTGGCAGTTTCAACCCTCACCCGATTCGAACTTCATTTTTCCCATGATCCTAGCGACCTTAGGATCAACCCATTCCTCAAAAGTTGCCAAACACTTGGAACCTCGTGAAAGGTTGTATTTCCAAAGCAGCCACCATCATTGTCTACCTCAGCTCGGATGGTGACAATTTCTCCCCCATACGGGAACTTAATCATCTGATGCAGAGTGGAGGGCACGCCCCCAAGCTTATGAAACCAAGGCCTTCCCAAAACAAGGCAAAAGTGGCTGGGATATCCAGCACTGTGAATTCAACTTCGTCCTCAATAGGACCAACCTTGATCGCTGCTACAAATGTACCCTCACTCCTCGCTTATTGTCATCATAACCCTTGATAGTCATACTAGAGGGATCCAGATCTGTTATTTTTATACCCAGCTGGGCCAAAATCTTCGATGGGCACACATTAATGGATGAGCCGTCATACACCATCACACATGAGGTCCTTTTACCCCTAACTTCAGCTCTGATAAACAAAGGTCTATTATGATTTCTCCCCTCAGCTGGGAGTTCTTCCTCAGAAAAGTGATTGCCTGCAAAGTCTCCTTTTGCACTGACCTAACAAACATTGCGGGGTTGGCATCCTCCGTCACCACTATCTTGCTTAAGGCCTCAACCATGGCCCGCCTGTGCTCCTGAGATGCACACAACAATTCCCAGATACTCACTTGTGCTCGGGTTTTCCTCAACTATTGCAACACTACATCTCCCTCGGCATTTTCTGTATTCTTAGCCACTTCTCTACCCTCTGATAACACTCATTTACCCTTCTCAGTCATATCATTGTAGAAATGCCCATTGTGTGTCATCCCCCTCACTTCTTCTTCATCACTACTGGAGAAGTCTTCCCAGAAATTCTGCCACCATTATGTCTCATCTTTACTGTAACTATCCCAAATTCCAAGGCAATAGGCTTGATGGTCAAAGCTTTTGAGGACAAGGCTTTCGGGTAGGCCAGAGTTTATCATATAGGTTGGTGGGGGGGACAAAGTGGTAATTTGGTAGGGGATTTTGTGTGTGTTGGGGCGTTCTGTTTCAGGGTCGGGTATCTTTTTGGAGTCTATAAGGTCCTGGATTTCATGGCGGAGGTGGCACATTTATCAGTGTCATGGCATTTCTGTTGGTGGAAGTGACAGTATTGGCTCAGGTTAATATGTGGTGGTGGAGGGTGGGAAGTGGTTTGGTCTCCAGGGGTTTCAGAAGTCCTTGTCTTTTTAATTTCTCCAACACCTTAGACAAGGGCCTCCCTAAGTTGGAGAATCTCCGATTTGGATGGCAGCAATCTCCGCAGAAACAGGTTTGGTACCTGATATTCCCCCCAATAGGCCTCCTACTTAGGCCATAAAACTTCTTGTTCTCTGCTTCTTCTTCTTCAATATCCATGACAGTTTCCCTCAACTGTCGGAAGTCATGATCATGGAGGCCATCCTCTTTAGTTTCCCATAGATGGAGGGCTTGGTGCCCTTGATATCATCTTAATTTGGTCCTTCTTTGAGGGCCGAGTCTGCATCTTAGGAGCTGGCTTCTCCAGCGGTCTACATACTCTTTGAAGCTTTCCTCCGTCTTCTGCTTAGTTTCTCCAAATCTCGGGAGTGACAAATCAATCTCCAGATCTGTAACATATTGCTTCAGAAAAGCATCAGCCAGTTCCTCCAATCTTCCCTAATCTTTTCAAGGCTGTGATACCAAAATAACGGTGCTCCCTGAAGTGACATCCCAAACATTTTCTGCACTTGATGCTTGGATAAACCCACTGAACTCATAACTGAAACATACTGACAGAGATGGACCCTCAGATCCCCATCCCCTTTGAACTTAGCCATATCCGGCATCTTGAACTGAGCTGGCAAGTGTTCTTCGAAGGTCATTGCCTCATAATCTAACAACTCCTCATGTTTACCCCTCATTTTGCGGGGGTAACTATTTCAACCTGATCCCAAAGCTTCTGAAATTCTTCCTGAGACCCAATCACTCTGCCTGTTGCATACTCTGCCATGTCATCATCAAAAGCGGGGATATCATCCCCCAACTCATTCGGAGGCTCCTCGTGCCTCACATTCTCAGAATTCCCCCCAGCACAGGGTACATCCATACCAGCCACAGTAGTAGTCAAGGCTTGCAACTGTTCAGTAATTTTGGCGAGACCGTTTTCCAACTGATCTATCTGGGATACCTCATTATCGGATGTACTCATATCTGTTACCGGTCTTTTAGTGAGCCTTCCCTCTTTCCTAACCTAACAGGAATCTATGATGTCTTTTATAGACATATAGGGTGTTAACAGGATATATGTATGCATGAGATGAATGAGATGCATACTATATAAGGAATATATCAATTCATTAAAATTTTCACACAAATCGGGCCATCATCATTATAGAAGCTTTTGGGCTAACTGTCATAGGAGTGAACTCGTCCCAGTTTAAATGGCCCAACAAGTTCACATTTTATGGCAAGAAGTCCAACCGTATCCAAATGATAATGTTCCTAAACACAAACATATAATGGCCCATTGGCGCTTTAGAAGCTTTTGGCCCAATCATCATAAGATACGTTCTTGTCCCAGTTTAAATGGCCAACAAGCCCATACCTCAGGACAAAAGGTCCGAATGGATCCAAACGACAATGTTCCCAAATACGAGCATACAAAAATAATTTCTACAGAGTGGTCCATCAACATTTCAGAAGCTTTTGGCCCAATGTCATAGGATATGAAATCGTCCCAGTTTAAATTGCCCAACAAGTTCGCATTTCTGACAAGCAGTCCAACTGTATCCAAATGAGGATGGTCCGCACAAGGAAATAGTTGCTATAGGCCATACGACCCCGGTCTACGTGTGGGTTTGCGGGAGTGTAGATAAGACTCTCGCTGGCGAAGGATTGCCCACAACTAGGTCTCCCCATTCAAGGGTTCGAGCGACCAAGTGAGCGCACCTTTTTATACCTTACAGTACGTGCCAACGAGTTATGGTGTGTGACTGACTATCAGATGGATTTCCAGTTGTAGATTCCCCAGAGGAGGGTAGAGCGAGGCACTCTTAAGTACCCTTGCCTCTTAGGCTCTTATCGCTTGGTGACAGGAATAAACAACGGGTCCTCTAAATTAGTCCATCACAATAGGCTACGAGTGAATGATTATTTAGGTGCCTTCACAGCTTTTCCTTATAGAAATGTAGTGAATGAAGGAAGACACCAAACCATTACCCAGCCTTAAAAGTGCCTTTGATTAAACCCCTTTTAACCCACAGTAGACACCGTTAATTAAAGCACAAATCATAATATTACAAGACATCATTTCGGGGCCGATTCTCTATCTCCA
Source organism: Zanthoxylum bungeanum (assembly GCA_019454045.1). NCBI lineage: Eukaryota > Viridiplantae > Streptophyta > Magnoliopsida > Sapindales > Rutaceae > Zanthoxylum > Zanthoxylum bungeanum. The sequence goes on along the minus strand of SKCR01019352.1, from coordinate 31,066 downwards.
ATGGAGTTGCCAGACTGTGGGAACACAGAAACTGGGCGACGCATGCTGTTCTAGGCTCGCGGCCTAGTTGGGAGTACGGAGTAGCCCGCGGGGGACTAAACTGGAGAATGATGGAGTCGCCACCCGGTGTAAACCGGGACAAATATTTAAGGCCGCACTCACCCCTCGCAAGGGAAGACCTCAAACCGTTGGGTTCGGAATGGTCCCTTACTTATGCCACTTGTAATAAAATGATTTGTGCAATAATTCAACCAAGCCTAAGTAACATTTATTTCCAAGGATAATTTACTCCTAAGTTCGCATGAATAAGTACAAAGCTCATATCTAAGTTTGTATATAACACATTTTTCATGTTTGCATACAACCTATTTGCATATAATCTATGTCCGAATTTGCATGCATAAAGGTAAATTAATATACGGAAAGCATACAACTTAATAAGCACATTGTACTCATACATGTGGGGAATACAGATAAATGGCAATTGCACAATCATGCGTAATAAAGAGAAGCAATCAGGTTCGTAATACAAAGGGATAACTAATAGGAGCAATTATGTAAAAAATATGATGAAAATGACTCAATTCGGTGTGTGCGTGTTCGAATAGCATTCGTAAACGCGTTCGAACGATAAAGAGAAGGTTCGCGTTCGTGTAGCATTTGAAAACACGTTCGAACGGGACCAGACCTGATACATGATAAAATAAAGAAAATATGTGCGCGTTCGTGTAGCGTTTGTAAAATGTGTTCGAACGGTAAACAGAAGGTTTACGTTCGTGTGACGTTTGGGGACGCATTCAAACGGGACCAGACCTGATGCATGATAAAACTAAGAAAATGCGTGCGCGTTCGAGTAGCATCCAAAAACGCGTTCGAATGGTAAATAGAAGGTTCGCGTTCGTATAGCGTTCGAGAACGCGTTCGAACGAAACCAGACTTGATGCATGCAACACATACATAGACAAACAAATCCACAATGTAGGACCTCAGGTGTCCGATTGAACTCATTCCCATCCAATCATGTGTACCTCACCCGGCGCGGCAAAGTATCGTGGTAAAGGATTTTAACCCCTCGAAATAGAGGACCTTTAATCCGACTTACTAAGCCCATGCGCTAATAACACAATGCATATAATAAATAAAGACAACGATATCAGACTTCGTATACCCGATTGAACACATCTCACATTCAACCGAATATACATCATCCGGCGCGGCAAGCATCGTGGTAAAGATTTTAACCCCTCGAAATAGAGGACCTTTAATCTGACTTACTAAGCCCATGCGCTAATAACACAATGCATATAAGAAATAGACAACAATATCGGACTTCCTATACCCGATTGAACACATCTCACATTCAACCGAATATACATCATCCGGTGCGGCAAAGCATCGTGGTAAATGATTTTAACCCCTCGAAATAGAGGACCTTTAATCCGACTTACTAAGCTCATGCGCTAATAACACAATGCATATAAGAAATAAAGACAACAATATCAGACTTCGTATACCCGATTGAACACATCTCACATTCAACCGAATATACATCATCCGGTGTGGTAAAGCATCGTGGTAAAGGATTTTAACCCCTCGAAATAGAGGACCTTTAATCGCACTTACTAAGCGCATGCGCTTTACCTCATCATTACTCAAACAAATAACATGCAGAATTTAAATAGCGGATAATAAACTAATCAAAACAACATAAAACCAAATATGCGCCGTTTGCTCAAGTGGTACGTGGAGTTGTATCCCAAGTACAGACCGCACTACCATCCATTCGGATTCGGTTACGGAATTTATGTCTAGGTTTCCATCCTATATACCACAAGAGGCGACACATTTTTCATTTTATTCAAAACCACAACATGCATCCATAAACGACTCTCATACGAAATAAATAACTAAAACAATTAAAAGATGAATAAAAAATGATTACAGAAAAGTGCCCTCAGGTCTAACCTTTTATCTCGACTTTCGGAAGTACCGTACACGGTCGTCGGAAGGGTGGATGCTCCGCAACTCCTCCGGTTCACTGGTTCACGTTTCCCTTCGCTGCTTTGCTATTCGGGCTGCTGTTTTCCTCCGTTTCGCTGCTGTTATGCTGCTGTATTTTGGTCACCGTTTGTTGCGTTTTTGACTGCTGCTTTCTTACTGTTTTAGGTGATATTATAGTGCAGTTTTTAGTTACTGTTTTGGGGATTTAGGGGCTGTGATTTTCGATAGTTTATGGCTGTATGGGGCTATGATTTTCGGTGGTAGAGGGAGGAGGAGGAAAGAAAATTCTTTGTTGATTTTTTACTTGTGGTTGGCGTGAATTGAGAGCTCTTTTTTTTTGCTGTGTATGCGTGGAAAAAGTCCGGGGGAAGTGTTGGAATTGGGTTTATTTATAGGCAAGGGCTAAGGCTTCTCCTTGCTTGACAAGTAAGGGATTTGGTGCATTAAAGGGGGGGTTTGTTTAGTGTCAAGCAAGGAAAATCAAAGATTTATTGGGGGACAAAATTTGGTTAATTAGGAAGTTAATATATTTAATTTGTCTGGATTAGGCATACAATTTGTTTAGTTGTATATAATAATCTTGATTGATTTTAATTAGGCATGATTTTTTTTATATTTATTTTAATTTGGTATATGATTTTTAGATTTATTTTAATTCCCCATGTGTTAAATATGTGTTTTATTATTTTGGATGTGTTTTTGGGGCTTTGGTGGGCTAATTGGGCTTGGGTGTGAGGCTAGCAGCAAAACCAGAAATACCGACACCGTTCGAACGCCGATTCGAACGCTACACGAACGCCCTCAATCTGCTTGACGTTCGAACGTGGTCACGAACGCAGCACGAACGAAAACAGTGAACTTGTGAAATGAATCTGATGACATGCTTATTCTGAATTTCCCCTTCCGACGTCCGTTTCCCGTGACTTCCGTGACTTAAAAGGTAGTGTCTCCAATGAGACTCATCATAGGGACTTATATGCAAAAATGCAGTGCCTACACACACAATACCTGTTGTATTTTTGAAATATTTTTGAATTTATGCCTCTATAATTTTAATTTAATTATGCATAAGTTATATTAGATATGCATTGCATGTTTTAAATTGAAATTTTTATTTGACCTAAGAATGTTAATGACTCGATTGTCATAAATCTCTCATGATTAGGTGATTGCTTTATATATTAATAATGTTGGAGCATTATTGGATGATCCATCTTATCAATAGCGTAATGAATGAGTTCTTACTACTCATGTCCAAGACTGTCATTAGTGTGAGGGTATAAGTGCTCAGAACTTAGGTCACTCTGGTAAAATATTAGATGTAGCGTGCTGAGTTAACGTGACCACCCAATACCGTCATTATTGTGAGGGTGTACTTACGAAGCTCAATAGTGCACATTGATAAATATACACCTGAAACATTTCTTAATCCAAGACTGTCATTAATGTAATGATTAGAAACGGTTCAAGACCAAACAATGAGTCACGTGGATGTGATTGACTTTTAAGGTCTACCTAATGAGTTTATGAAAGCCAAGACCGTCATTAGTGTGAGGCTGGAGTAAATTTCATGGGATCCACTTCCCGCTATGAAATTTTGATTGTCAAATTTCTATTTTTCCATTGAGGGAGATTACAAAATTACGTAAAGTAATGAGAAGGCACTAATAGATTTAAAATCCATAATCGTATTACTGTATTTATATTAAAATGAAAAATGTTATGTTAGTGTATAATAATTGTCTTGTAGAAGGCTGTCACAAATCCATTAGCACGACTTTTTGGATTCCAATAAACTGAAATGAGTCTATAACTACTTAGAATGAGAAATGAACATCTGCCTTGTCTTGAAGTCAGAACGATTGAGGTATGTTACGCTCAATCCAATATCTATTCAAATTGTTCCTAATTTGCTCATACAGTACATTGATGTACTAAATGCTTGGAGCATTATTTACCTGGTAAATATGTTGGCTTTATGATGCATTCAATGCAAGCCACATATGAAGAGATTCACAACATATTACGCTCGGCAGAACATTATTTGAAGAAAGTGAATCTTACTTTATACCTCCATGGTGGAGAAAGCTCTTCAAAGACTTCGAGGAAGTCTAAGAAGATTAAAATGGGAAATAAGAAGAAAGATTCCAAGAAACAAATTGTAAGACTGCATGTAGCTCGTGATGCATGTCTACACTGTAAGAAGTCTGGACACTGGAAGAAAGATTGTCCAAAGCTGAAAGGAAAAGCATGAACCTTAAGTACGCTTTACATTTTTCCTATTATAGATATCTCATTAGCCTTAGATGAAAATAGTGGTTGGGTATTAGACACCGATAGTCCTAGTCATATTTGCAACTTCATGCAAGCCATGAGAGTTAAAAGAATGCGAAACAAATGGGAGATCCAGCTTAGAGATGGAAATGGCGAGACTTTGGATGTCAAATCCATATGAACAGTTGTTCTTGATCTCCCTAATGGAAGTAAATTAATTCTACATGACTGTTATTATGTATCATCTCTTATCAGATAAATAATATATTTACAGATATTAGATAAATAGAGATATAAAATAAACATTAAAGATAGTGCTTTATGTTTATATGATAAAGACAACTATTTGATAGGTGAATGTTCTTTATCTAACAGTCATTATGTTTTGGAAACATATAGATATATCTTTAATGTACAAGAAAATACAAGTAAGAGATCTGAATTAAATAATATTGAATTATGACATATGAGATTGGGCCATATAGGTGTTAGACGTCTATCAAAATTGGTTAAAGATGATTTGATTGAAGATCTTACCTTAGATCCTTATCCAATTTGTGAGTCATGTATCCAAGGAAAAATGACAAATGCCCCATTTCTTGGTGTTGGACATCGTGCTGAAGATTTATTGGAACTAGTACACAATGATGTGTGTGGTCTATTAAATCATGTCGCTCATGGTGGTTCAACATACTTTGTGACTTTCACAGATGATAAGTCAAGTTATGAATATGTCTATTTGATGAGTCATAAATCAGAAATATTTGAAAACTTCAAAAATTTTCTGAAATGAGGTAGAAAAAAAATCGATAAATTCATAAAGTGCCTTCGATCAGATCGATGTGGTGAATTTATAAGCGACGAATTCAGAAGTTATTTAGGGGGAAATGGGATTCTTGCCCAATATAGCCCACCAGGAACTCCTCAACACAATGGTGTATCTGAGTGAAGAAATCGTATTTTATTGGATATGGTACGATCCATGATAAGTCATACAGATCTTTCATATTACCTTTGGGGTTATGCTTTACTTACTACTACCCACATACTTGATAGAGTTCCATCGAAAGTTGTTTTTGCGACCCCATATCAGATATGGTAAGGTAGAAATCCAAGTCTTAGATATTTAAGGATTTAGGGTTGTCCTACTTACGTTAGAGTTGTCAGCGAGATAAACTAGCACCCAAGGGGTATAAATATAGGTTTGTTGGATATCCTGAAAATTCCATGGGATATCAATTCTATGATTCTGAGCAACGAAATGTATTTTTTGTTCATTTTGTCACTTTTTTTGAAAATAAAGTTTTGAGGGAAAGGTTTGATCCCAACATTAAGGTTCTGGAGATGGAACCAGAGATCCAACTAGGTAAAGAATCTACAACACAGGTTCTACGTAAGTCAAATAGAATGTCAAGGCCTTCTAAGAGACTGTTTTTAATGTCTGATTCGAGGCTTGATGTTCTCCTCTTGGAGGAAGTGGATCTGACTACGTATAAAGAAGTGATAATTGATATCGATAAACTAGCACCCATGGGGTATAAATATAGGTTCGTCGGATATCCTAAAAATTTCATGTGATATCAATTCTACGATTCTGAGCAATGAAATGTATTTGTTGTTCGTTTTGCCACTTTTCTTGAAAATGAATTTTGAGAAAAAGCGAGAATTGTAGAAAGATTGAACTTGATGAGTTTGATCCCAACATTAAGGAACCTAAGATGGAACTAGAGATCCAACTAGGTAAAGGATCTACAACACAGGTTCTAGATAAGTGGAATAGAATATAAAGGCCTCCTGAGAGACTATTTTTAACGTCTTATACGAGCTTTGATGTTCTCCTCTTTGAGGAAACGGATCCGACTACGTATAAAGAAATGATATTAGATATCGATTCGGGAAAATGACAGGAAGCCATGAAATCCGAAATGGATTCTATGCATGACAATCAAGTCTGGGACTTAGTTGAACTTCCTGAATGAGTTAAATCTATTGGTTGTAAATGGGTTTATAAAAGGAAGCAATGGCCCGATGGAAAGGTGGAAACCTTTGAGGTCCGATTGGTAGCGAAAGGTTACACTCAATGTCTTGGATTGACTATGAGGAAACTTTTTCACCAGTAGCCATGCTAAAATCCATTAGGAATCTTTTAGCCATTGATGCATATCATGACTATAAGATATGGCAGATGGATGTGAAAACTGATTTCCTAAATAGATTCTTCGAGTATGATATCTATATGGAACAACCAAAGGGTTTTGTATCCAATGAGACTTCAAACTTTATTTATAAGCTCTAGAAGTCTATTTATGGACTTAAACAGGCATCCCAAAGCTGGAATCGTCGTTTTGATGAGATAATTAGATTATCTGGATTCATTAAGAACGAGGAAGAACCGTGTGTTTATAAGAAAGTTAGTGGGAGCATGATAATATTCCTTGTTTTGTATGTAGCTGACATCCTTATCATTGGGAATCATATATGATTGACGCAAAATGTGAAAGTCTACCTTTGTAAGAACTTCTCCATGAAGACATGGGTGAAGCTTCATATATACTGGGTATAAGTCTCTACCAGGATAAAGTTAGGAAGCTTATAGGGTTTTCGCAATCCACTTACATAGATAAAATGTTAGAAAAGTATGGTTTTATCAACTGTAAAGCAGTAAATGTACTTTTCAGATACGACATACATCTTTCAAGAAAATGACACCTTAGACTGAGGAAGAAATAGTTAGAATGTATAACTTGTCATATGCTTCTTGTATTGTAAACATTATGTATGTTATGCTATGTACAAGACCTAACATCAGTTTCGGCGTCAGTGTGACTAACTGATATCAATCTGATCCGAGTAATGATCATTTGACAGCCGTGAAATATGTCCTGAAATATCTTAAGGATACTAAGGATAAGTTTCTCATATATTAAGAAGATGAGCTACAAGTTAAAGGTTATACAGATTCCGACTTCCAGGGAGATCCAAATGATAGAATGTCTACATCTGGATACATATTTACCTTAATAACAGTGTGGTCAGTTGGAGATGTTTAAAGAAAGGCTCAACAGCTGATTCTACCACTGAGGCAGAATTTATATTGGCTTCAGAAGCTGCTAAAGAAGCTGTTTGGATTAGAAATGTTATCACAAAACTTGGCATTGTGCCTAGTATTGTGGATTCGATCACATTGTATTATGATAATAGCATAGTCGTTGCATAGGTTAAGGAGCCGATAGCTCATTCCAAGTCTAAACACGTGGAAAGAAACTATTGCGTGATTAGAGAAATTATCGAACGAAATGATATAGTGGTCTTAAAGGTTCAAAGACAAGACAACATAGCAAACCTGCTTACTAAGGCATGACCTCCTAAGTTATTCAATAAACATTTAGAGGAGATGGGACTTCGGTACCATCCGGATTGACACTAAGCAAGTGGGAGTTTGTTGGAGTTGGTGCTTGGAGCGTCAATCCGAAATATATTGTACATTATATTTTATTATTTATTAATAAAATAACTATATTTTTCATTTCAAACCTTGTTAATGGTAATGTCATTATGCATATTAGATCGGTATATAAATATTCTAAGAATGACATCAACCTTAGAATAGTCATGTAGTAATACTGGACACTGGGTGGTCCAACATTGGGATAATATTATTATTATAAACTATTATTGAAGTAAGTATTCCTAGTCGTTGGTTTTGGAATACGGTCGAATTCCTATAACCCATAAGACTAGCACATGTCGTATATTGGAATTAGAATTCCAATGGTTTAACCCGATGAACCATGAGCATGTGAATCTCGTATAGACATGTGGGTATTCGTTGGAGCGAATACTAAATGACTCACATGTGATTCCTAATAGTTGTAAGTACACACCACCGTCAATAGGAATCTCCTCGAGACGAATAGCATATGTGATCCTTTGACTATATGATAGCATTGATTTTGTGTGTGACCCTCCACACTTTGATGCCATGTATGTCAGAGACCTTTCATGCTATGGCCGCTAGATGTTCGTTGGGTGTGGACCGATGTACTCGTTAATCAAGTACAAATCAAGATATAATCTAAAGGGGTTTAGGTATCCATGTGAGTAAGTATTGATTCTTAAGACTTTAGCACCAAAGCCGATCACCTATGGTGGATCGCATATATCAGAATTGGTTTCTGATTAGTTGTAAAGAATCGTGGACATGACGACATGAGATGTGCGCCTCAGAAACTTGACGGTATAATCTATGTTCCTAAGCACAACTCAGATAGCCTATAACGGAGGGATTGTTAAACATATGTGATGACACGACTTGTATAGTTCAGAAAGGTCGTTCATGTTTTTCGTGAATTCGGAGGTGGCCGAATTACGTACATATTAGCTAGGCTTATATGACAAACGTGTCTAGACTTAGAGAGTCTTACAATATGAAGTGTACTTGTTGAGTACCCGGGTAGCTGACAATTTTTTATATAAATAATATTTAATATTATAATTATCAACTAAAATAATTAAGTGTTATTGGATAACATTAATTATTTACTTTGACCCAATTGGATTAATTGGATTAATCCAAAATCACAATTGTAATTTCATAAATATCTCTACCATTTTGGTAATTATAAATATGTAATAATATGTGTATTTGTCTTAATTTAATTGGATTAAATCAAAGTGGTAGACATTTAACTAATCCATTAATTAAACTTTGTCTTATTTTAATTGGATTAAATCAAAGTGATAGACAAAGGTAATTAGTCACACCTAATTATTCATATTTGGACAATTGGATTAAGTCCACCTAAAAGTTGATTAGAACTTTTCTTAATTAAAAATTACATAAGTTTTGCTATAAAAGGCAAACTTGAGCAAGTTTTTAATTAAGCTTGAGCTTAAGAAAGTTAAGCTTGTGAAAGTTAAAACAAGCAAGAATTATAAATTAGCTTAAGTAAAATAAGTGTTTAGAGAAGTTTTGGAAGTTCTCTACAACATTTCATAAGGAGAAATTAAGATTGGATCTTGGAATGAAGTTTGCTCGCATTGGAATCAAGATTGGATCTTGGAGTTAAGCTTGCTAACTTTGGAAGTTTTCTACAATATTTTAACAAGAATGAGAAGATTTATATTTGGTTCAAACTTACTAGGTAAGTTTGATCTTCACTATCAAGTTATGTTTTGTATTTGATGCATAATAACATAGCTTGATGTTGAAATTAGGTTAATGAATTATATATGAATGTTCGGAAGCATAAAACAAATATGTTGTGATTGGGTAAAAATGTTTACGCGGGACATAAACATAAAATTAGAGTTGGAACACTACATGAAAACTTAGAGCTATGGCTACCATTCTAGAATCACTTGACCACTTTTGAGTGACACAATATGAATTATATATATATAATATTATATATATATATATATATATATGTTTGTTGTAAAGCATGTGTTGAAATTGATTTTAAAATTAAAATTATTTTGGGTGTTGTTTTAAAAGTGTTTTAAGATTTTAAAATAAAAAAAATATATATTGCCAGCTTGCGCAAGCAACAGTTGCTGCGTTAGATTAAATAGGAAAATTTCTATTCTAATTGAGTTTTTTTTTTTTTTTTTTTTAAATAATAGCAACAAAAACAATATGAATGAAATGAAGAATGAAGAAAGTAAAATACAAATCGGACAAATAACCACGATAACTTATAGCAATGTTTTGTCATTAATCAAACATTTAAAAATTACGTTGTGTCTAAAACACAATTTTATTATCCCGCCCGAATCAAATCACAATACAAAACAAAATGCTTCCAAAAATCTTTCATCTCCTTAGTATAGGGGTGCTATTGCCGCCTTTCTAAACCCTTTTTTTTTTTCCTGGAATATCAAAATATCTATATTTCAATCAAATAAAAACACACCCTAATAACATACAAGTTAAACAAAGCTATGAGAGTTTTTAACAGTACAACTCAATTAAGTAAAGATCTATTGACCAAATCTCAATTCAATTGTCAAACTACCAAGATTCTGTTTCTGTGTGATTCAAAATCAAAGATTAACCCAAATTGACTTGAAAGCTAAATCCGGTCTAAATGGAGACCGAGCGCGACTTGTACATGCAAATGTATGCCATATGCCAATCACCTGAAAGAAAAACACATAAATTCGCTATAAAAATACAGTGTACATAAATATTGATCAAGGTGGTCATGAAAAGAAAAGATCCCTGAGATAAATTATTGCTTTACCTCCTCCAGACAGTTTTATGATGTCTTCCTCTCGCTGAGGAATAGGATTATCATCATCATATTCAATCCATTTTCCTGTGATTATAATAACCGGTCAGTCAGTTTAACAACTAAACTAAAACCAAAACCAAATAAATACATTGCAAAAGTTCTGTACATATCAGCCAATGAACTGACCACTTTCTTGCTTGACCCAAGCAACATAATGCCCTGAATCTGCACTCCTTCCCTTATGGGTCAGCACAGCAACCAGATCGTAAACTCCAGTTGGATGTGTTTCCTTGTCAGTATCAGATCTAACACCTGAGGCAGAGAAAGCAATCAGACAGTGGAAGGACTGTGTTTTACTTCAGTTGTTAGGTAAGGTTTATTATAGTGGTTATTGAGTTCCACATGTTGTGAATGAAATACAGAACAAGTTCACCAAATCACCATTGATGAATTTAAATCATGAAATTGATATGAGTCTTACCATCTTGTGATGCAGCAACTGATGATTCTCCACTTCCATTTGATGCTGATCCCTGTTTGCAAAATAGACTTATATAAGTATAACAAACACATCCACACAGGATTACGAGTTCATCAGCGCATGAAACAATTAAATCATCCTATCACCTCAACTTCAGTCATTTTGACATCATTATCCTTTGAAGTAGAGCTCTTCTCACCACCTTTCAAACCAAGCTTTTTACCCTCCTCGTCCCTTAGTTTCTGAGAGTTCCACAATTTTGTTACCATTAATGTTTAGAGATTTAAAATAAAACTCACTAAAGTGAAAAAGAAAAGTATATACCTGACGAGGGGCTTCCAATTTTTTGCGAAGATCGTCAGAACAGAGATCGTAAACATCCAACTCCAGAGGGTAATCCACTTTCTGAGATTCTCAAAACACATTTCAAATATGTTATAAATCAAATCTTTTACACCGAAAAACAAGTTTGGGTCACAATAGCAAACTTCAACCCACTGATGATGCCACAAATCTAACTAATTTGAATAAAATAATATTCCTTTTTATAAAAACACATGAAAACATTAATCCCTGATAAGTACAGAAAGCAAGAAAACCAAAATAATACCCGCAAAATCTTGGCTTTCTGATTTGACTCCCTCTTCCAGAAAAAACGAACAAACTGAATGGTTAAGTACCTTTGAAAAGAAAATTGTGTGAGAAAATTTTGTTCCAACTCACAGGCATGACAAAATATAAACAAGAAAAAAAATAAAGTTAAATCAGGAACAGACTTCTGAACTATTTCAGAGTAAATCAAAACAGTAAATGGAAAGATAGTTGGATTCTCTAAGTCTAAGAAACACTTGGTAGTGAATTGCAACTATCAAGCAGAATGCATAGTGAAGAAAATAAAATGAAAACAAGTTATTACCTAGGCAAGCCATTAATACGAGACTCTTTCAAGTATACTGCACTACGACCCAAGGCAGGAGAAGCCTTCTCCAATTCTGATTTTAAACCCTACATAAACCATAGAAATTGTTTAATAAGAATATCAAATCTTTGTTCATGCAAGACAAAGGGTTATGTATATATAAATGTAACAAAAGCTTGTCAAGCATAGCACTCATTAAAACCACAATATCGCAGCCAGGCAGGTATATCATTTGATATACAACAACTGCATATTATCACAAACAAAAGGGAAGAGGAATTGCATGACCGTTAGAGGTTACCAGTACACTTACATGCTTTAGTCCTTCAAGCAAATGGTTCACCTCGTGTGATATGTGACATTTAAGAGCATAAATTGACTCTGCTTCCGAGCTTTCCTCGCCACTTTCTTGGCAATGCACTCTAGCAACCAAACCATCAGATCAGCAATGTGTATACACATCTAATCTATTTTCCCCATAAACTGTAGTGTGAGTGGACAAGATTTCAACAGCAATCATTTTATTTCACGCTTAGAAATTAAATTTTGTGATCAAATGAATACGCCTCGTAACTAATAATTACATCCCATCATTCATTTAACAAATCCAGCTTCTACCTTAAGAAATTTCACATCTAATAGAATGGATCCATAAAAGTTTCTTTAAAATGGTATAATTGGTTTAAAAAACTAGGTTCTGTTTAATTAAACTAGGATTTTACTCCCTTACATGCATTTTTTTTGTTTTAAATTTCGATAACCTACGAGACAGAAGGTGTATAACACTTAGAGAAACAGGAGCCCACAAATAAATAATTTAGTGTGCGGACCATAAAAAAAGGTCGAAGGTTAAGATTTAAATAAGAAAACTATATCAACAAATTAGCCAGGAAAAAGATAGACATAACAACCACAATAATGTAAAATTCAAGATTACTATGGGTCCATAGCTTTTTCAATTTTAATGGGATACAACAATGTTATTAACTGCAGCAAAAAAAAAAAAAATAAAAATAAAAATCTTAATAATAAAATGAGATGTAATTAAGTTGATATTACAATGTGAATGATGCCTACTAGTATGCTAATGCTATAAAATAGAGCTTAAAGATATACCTGCTCACAATATCAATACCAAAAAGAGCCTTCACAGTATCAGGAATTTCACTGCAAGTGAAAATTTGCCAAAAAAAACAGAGATTATTATTTCTATTTACGCATTGATGAAAAAGTAGCCAACCGGTAAACTACATGAACAAAATGTGAACCTATAGCCACCCATAAAACATGTAGTTGAGATAAAATGCTGTTTGAAACAAAGTTAGAATGAATTAACTATATCACAAGGTGGGCTGCAATATGACCAACACCACAGCCATCCAAGGGTTATTATTGTCATAAAATTATGATGTCCCCAAGAGAGAGAAAAAGAAAAGGGGGAAACCACCTGGTATTTACTGATCTTAGAGACTGTGAAAGAGTGTACAAAAGCTGTGTCCAACATTCTTCAGCATCCTGTTACAAAACCAGAGAAGTTCAGAGCTCAGCCCACTAACGTTAGAACAGTAAAAAATAGCATAGCCAGCAGAATGGAAAATAGAAAAACCTGCTGCATGAATGTGCCATTGTGCAACTGACCAAACTGAGGATACTTTTTACGCAACAGCTGTAAAAAGTATAAAAAACAAAATAATATGAGACTAGTATAGAACCAGCACTTCGTGCGGGTTGAACACATCTTTGACTATAATTTCATATTATAACAAAAATCTTAATAAGATTTTAGATATTGATTTTGTAAATGATCTGAATCTAGTTGGTTTGATAGTATAAATGAGACAATTGTTTTACTTACACTTAATATTTATGTCTCATTTGTTTATCTATCAATTCTCAAACAGTGTTTTTAATTCATATTAGAATTTCCCACTCGCCTTACTTTCTCATTTGAAAACATATTCCTAATTATAAATAACTTTAAAAACATTTAATTTTCTTTCGGATAAATTCTAATGCAATTTGATATAATTTATTCAATTTAAGCTTAAATTTTCTTATCGAACTTGAATCTTAAGGAAATAATCCAAAGTAAAATAACAAATAACAATAAACCCAAAAACTAAGAAAATTAGCTAGTTTTTGTGGACAACTGTTATTTATATATCTTATTTTAGTTGGAGATTATGTTTTAATATTGTAACAGGTTTTTTATTTTAATTTTATAAGTTAGTAATAAAAAATTAATTATAGAGATTCGGTGTCACAAATATTTTTTTTTATTTTAATAGGAGATTATAATATATCTTTTTATTATAATAGGTAATAAAAAACTAATCATAAAAATTAGGTACCATATATGTTTTTTATTTTAATGAGACATTTTTATAATTTAATAATAAGAAATTACATTATTACAATTAAATTAATATGTTTTTTATTTTAATAGGAGACAATGTTTTTAAATTGTAATAGGTTTTTTATTTTAATTTGATAATTTAATAATAAATAAAATATTTTATTTTTATATTGTAATAGGTTTCTTATTTTAATTTTATTATAAAAAATTAATTTTAGAAATATTTTAATTTTATAATTTAATAATAAAAAATTAATTGTAAAAATTAGATGTCACGTATTAAATTAAAATATTTATTATTTTAATAATAATTATATTTTTATTTTATAATATATTTATTATTTATTATTAATTAATTAGTTTAATTAAATTAATAGGTTTTTTATTTTAATCGGATATTATATTTTTATATTATAATAGGTTTCTTAGTTTAATTATACAATTTCATAATAAAAATTTATAAATATATTTTAATATTATAATTTAATAATAAATAGGATATTTTATTTTTAAATCGCAATAAGTTTCTTATTTTAATAATTTATTATTTTAATTTTATAATTTTAAAATAAAAAATTAATTTTAGAAATATTTTAATTTTATAATTAATAATAAAAAATTAATTGTAAAAATTAGATGTCACGTATTAAATTAAAATATTTATTATTTTAATAATAATTATATTTTTATTTTATAATATATTTATTATTTATTATTAATTAATTAGTTTAATTAAATTAATAGGTTTTTTATTTTAATCGGATATTATATTTTTATATTATAATAGGTTTCTTAGTTTAATTATACAATTTCATAATAAAAATTTATAAATATATTTTAATATTATAATTTAATAATAAATAGGATATTTTATTTTTAAATCGCAATAAGTTTCTTATTTTAATAATTTATTATTTTAATTTTATAATTTTAAAATAAAAAATTAATTTTAGAGATATTTTAATTTTATAATTTAATAATAAAAAATTATTATAGAAATTAGGTGGTATGTATTAAATTAATAAGTTTTTTATTTTAATAGGAAATTATAATTTTATTTTATTATATGTTTCTACTTTTAATTTTTAATAATAAAAATAATCTTAAAGATATTTTAATTTTACAATTTAATATATTCTTATTGTAATAGGTTTCTTAAAACTATTTTAACTTTTATATATAGAGAGAGATGTATAATGCCAGGAAAATGGGTCAACACTAGTGTTTCAACTAATAATGCATGGGATGGAATTAGGCAGCCAAACAATAACATCGACATAAATAGTATGACATAATATAACTTTAGAAAGGAACACACTTTGTCCTCAGAAAGACTCCAACTTTCACTATAAAATCTCGGTTGAAATATGAGAACTCAAATATGGCGAAAACATAATTGATGTCTGCTTATAGCACTTTGTCCTCCTCAGAAAGACTCCAACTTTCACTATAAAATCTCTGTTGAAATATGAGAACTCAAATATGGCGAAAACATAATTGCTGTCTGCTTATAGCACTTATGTCCCTCTACCTAAGACTTAACCTGCTATATATGGTGTTCTTAAGAGCATTGCACATAGAACAGCTATAGAATAAGTACCACAGATTATGTCACACAGCACAGGAAAAAGAGTACAAACCATCCAAAACTGCATAGGTGCTACAGCCTTCACACTTTTATCAAGATCGTTGAATAATTCAGATGTAGCAACTGTCAACGTATGAGAGCTCTGATCCACATCATTGCTTCTTCCAGACTGAGAATACCTAGTAAGAATAAATTTTGGTCATATGAACACATGCCAAATCCAATCTTCAATTAGCAAGACATTTACAAGGAAACAACAATGTCCACTGAAAAAGAAAACTTACTTAATTAAAGCAAACTTCAACTCTGGAACAGAACGCAGGCACTGGATGGTGGAGTTCATGTAGCAGGTGTTTCCCAAGTTAAATAGGCCAGCACTATGACCCTGGAAACAGAAACAATATTGGATGAGAGTTTTAATTTGAATTGAAGACAGGAGAAAATTATCATAGAAACAAATATGAGTGAAGGTGCTCACACCAGTATATTAGAATCAAAACTAAGAACAACACAAAATCAGATAATTAGAACTGGAAAAAAATGGAGGGGCTCACATCAGCATATTAAAACCAAAAATGGAGAGGTGCTACATAAGTAAATTAGAACCAACAAAAAAAAAAAAAAAAAAAAAAAAAACAACCCAATGAGAACATTATAATGATAATCAGAAAAGCACCCAATCAATGGTGGCTGAAATTACCAGTGACACAACTTGTTCTTCTTCGGGAAGATCTTCCACAAAAACAGGTTTCTTCTCAGGAGCCTTCACAACCTCATCTGCTGTTCCCATCATCATCAATCTTTGACCCTAGAAAAAAAGAATAACATAAGTTAGGCCTCGATTACAAGTTACAACATAATTTAAATTATCATAATGAAATAATGATTTACCTGTTTCACTCCTAACGTTGACCAATCCGAATCATCCTGCATTCTCAGAAGAATGAGGTTGTAAGAAAGGCACACTCAGAAAAACCCGTGATAGGGAAAAATATGAAGAGTAATCAATTTGCAACGTTGTAAACTACATATTAAAGCAAGGCATGTTATGAACTATGCAATCAATTATGCTTAGCTTCCACAAAACCATCCAAGTACCTTCAGTAAACCACCCTTTACCATAATCTTCTGTCTTTCCGGTGGTACTCCAGTTAGATCATACAATTGATACTTGAAAACATAAGCGGGCTGGCTAGTGTCGACTTCCACATTTGAAAAGACCTCCTTTTGCCATTTCACACTCACTGTAACAGTGCAACAGAATTGTCAAGAAAAGCAACTACAAATATGCAATGCATCATTGTAAAACATCTTAAAACAAATAAATTTGTTTCACGAAGAAGAAACTAGAGAAGTGATGATAAGAGCCACAAACTTCTAACGCGAATTACTGCTCTAGAGCCCATATCATAAAATAAAACTTATATTGTCATTTTACCATTACATGTGACCTCTAATATTAGAAATTGTATACACTTTTGTATTCGAGTATAGAAGTATAACGTGTGATTTATTTCTGATTCTCTAACACTACAGTATTATCAAGCTACAATAAACGGCCATCGTCAACTCAACTACAAATTAAGTCATCCCAGTAAAAATTACTCTAGCACAACTAACATAACATACACACGAGAATTAAAGTACTATCACACAGGTTACAAAAATTATCTTGTTGACTACTTGTAATTAAAAGTTAAATCCGCAAGAAAAGTGGAGTGTTATCAAAGGCGCGCCTGAGGCGCGCCTAGGTAGAGGCGCTAGCCATTGCGCCTAGAGGGTATCCAGGCGAGGCGACGTGCATCAGGCGCGCGCCTAGGCGATGAGGCGTGCGCCTGATGCCAATGAATGAGGCGCGCCTTAGGCGCATAATGCCAAAAATCTTGGTTTTTGACCCAATTTCGTTGATTAAAGCTCTTTTTTGTACTTTTTTTGGTTTTTTTCCAACATAGAGAGTTAAAAAAAAAAAAGAATAATAACAATAAATCTCATAATTTAACTTAATTTATTTACTTTTGACATGACTCTTAAATAATTTGTTGGGAATGCTTAAAATTATAAGAAAATTTTATATTTTGTAAAATATAAATGTTTGCCATAATAATTAATAATAGATCATACATTTATAATTATTGAGAACATAATTTTAACCAAAAGATTAAACTAGTCAATATAAGTAAATATTAATATCTTATTTATGATAGCAACTTAGTAATGAAAATAGTGATGTATATAAATTTAATTGAGTGCAATAATTTATAAATGTTTTGTCATAATTTGGTCAAAATATTAAAAAATACTCAAAACAAAATGATTAGAAGAATATAAATGTTCCTCTTTCTAATTGAAAAATTATATATACAAATATGCGCCTCACATTCCTCAGGCGCGCGCCTAGGCTCCAGGACCTTTTGCGCCTCGGTGCGCCTTGAGCCTTTAATAACACTATCCCATAAACTAAACGCCAGTAATTGCTGACAGCCCAGTTTGAGAAATTTAAAATATCATTAAACATAACAATAATATATTAATAAATCAAGCTACATGCCGAGTTAAGTTGGAGCAAATACAAGACAAATTACTTGATAAGATTTCATATCTCAGTTCATTAGATTAGAAAGAGAAACTCTGGAAGCTTTATTTATCAAAAATGATAAACAAGTATGGAGATCACCAATAACCCAACACTAACCCGGCTCACTCAATTTCGAAAAAACATACTCGAGGTCACAAAAGTCAAAATAAAGCCAAATATAATACATTAAGCTCCCAAAGTTTCCATTAATCAACAAATTCTGAACAAACCCATATATGAAAACGGGAATCACAAATAACCCAGTTCGCAAAATTCAAATTATAGCCCACGACTCAAATCTTCAACAGTTTCATCACCAAAAACAAAAACAGAAAAAGTAAATCAAATAAATAAAGTTTGTCAATGTGACAAAGTACAGATTGAGAGCTTAAAAAGTCAAACCTGTTAGCATGATTGAAGAAGTTTAGATAAATCGAGGAAATGTGTGTTCGATTTTTGAATAGTTCGGTGTTTTTGTTGCTGCCGTTGTTTTGTTTAAAGCTTTAGATGAAGGCCTATATAATGATGGAGTCCGGATGTTACTCAAATATGAAAACCAGGGGTCGCAATGATAATCGTGTTGCTTCGATAACATTTCACTGGCCTCCCTGAGGTTGCTTTGATATACAAGTAAACTTCTTAATTTCGAAATTAATAAAATATCTCCCTTTATTTATTTATAATATTTATTCTCTTTCAATCCTCCAACTGAGAGATTTCTCATTTTTTTTTAAAAAAAAATAAAATAAAGATTATGTTAAAAGATTAAAAAAATGAAATCTAACATTCTATGGGACAAAATATTAGGGTTGATACAGTTCGATTTGATTCGATATAATTATAAAAAAAATATTTGTAATTACAATTATGCGATTTTTTTTTTTAAAAATAACTTTGGAATTTTCTATTTTTAAAAGAATTGTAATTAATTTTAATTGTCGGTTCGGTTCAGTTCAATTAGGTTTTTTCAGTTTATTAATAATAACAATAAAAAAATTAAAATTAAAAAATTAGTAGCATTAATCGAATCTAACATTTATTTTAAAAAATTTACATTATAACTCTTCTAATCATCACCAACAGCACAAATAAATCATCATTTAAATTATTTAAAGTATAAGAAAATAAAAAAAAATCATAACCAAAATAAAGATTTACAAACAATTCAGAAAATTAATCTTAATTAAATACCAAATAAATTTAATAAGATAACATATATAATATATAAAATAACAACATAACATAATTAGACTTAAAAAAATTCAATAAATCAAATTATTCAATTAATTCGGTCGTTTTTCGATTTTTTTAGTTAAAAATTATTTTAATTCGGTTCAATTTGATTAATTAAAAATTGAACGATTATTTTTAAATTAAAAAATTACCGTATCGATTGGATTTTTCGAGTTACACTTTTTTTGTTCACATCTACAAAAATATAATGTATCAAGTACGTATTAGGCAACATTTATTTATTTTGATTGAAATCAGAATTATCTGAATTTGCTTGAAGTATAATTAACTAATTAAGTCTTGATGTATTTGTATTTATTGGTATTTTTTTTTAAGTTCTGATTTTTATAAACCAAAAACATTTTTATAAGTCAAAATGTCCGATAACCGAGATGAAAATCCAATTGATTAGGTACATGTATTACAACATGATGATCTTAATTATCCTAAGAATACATGAATCCCATTAGGACATGGTCACCGTCTTACATTGTCTTCCCCCAAGATGCATCACGTTTCAGTTTCAAACCAAGTGTTATCCGACTCCTATCCACATTCAACGGTCTAAAATCATAAAACCATTATCAACACTTAAAGGAATTCGAGGAGGTATGTCATACATGTACATACTAAAATTGCCGCATGAATATAATTCGACTCAAGTTTTTTTCCATTTTCTTTAAAGGATAAAGCTAAAACTACCGAACATGGGATGACCTTTTCTTTAAAGGATTCTTCAGAACATGGGATGTTTTATAAGAGTAATTTTTAAAAAATTCTTCTCTCCGCATATGACAAACTCTTTTAAGAGGACAATCACAAATTTCACATAAGAGTCGAGAGAAACACTTTACCAATGTTCGGAAAAATTTAAAGAAATGCTAAATATTTGCCACATCATGGGTTTGAAACATAGACACCGGTTTCCTATTTCTACGAGAGTTTAACACCCTAAAGTAGATAAGTAGTGGAAATGATATGTAATGGTGAATTTATGGATAAAAATCTCGAAAATGCACCATATTACCTCAAACACATAGTAGAGCATGCACAACATTGGGACACAGTTGGTACTTATGAGCCGTCTGTTAAACAACAGACATCTGGTAGAGGCATGTTTAACCTTAGGGAAGACCATGACATTTCTGCTAAATATGCAATTCTAGCTAAAAAAGTTGAGGTATTAGAAATAAGAAAGAGTAATCATATCAAGTCAATCCAAGAAGTTGCATGTCATATCTGTAATTCAAATGAATATGTCACACAAACTTATTCAACCTTGTCAGCCTTGAAAGAATGTCTTCATGACCAAGTCAGTTCCATAAATACTTTCAAGAGACCAAATCCAAACTCATACTCTCAAAACTATAATTATGGTTGGAAAAAACATCCAAACTTCAGTTGGAAGAATGATAACCAATCATAATCATCGCAACAACCTCCCTAGGTACACCAAAATTTCCAAAAATTCTCAAAATTATGCATCATATGTCTCACCTCCCCAGAAAACCCTTGAGGATACCTTGCATGCATCCATCGAGAAACAATAAGCCATTAATAATTAAACCGAGCAAATATTAAGTGATCTGAAAAATATATTTGTCAAATTCACATCTGTATTAACCATTTATGAGAAAAGAAAGCTTCATGTACAACCACAACCAAATCTCAAGAGTCATCAAAACCCCCATGAGGGTAGTTATAGTAGTTAATACATAGACCTAAATAAATCAGTTATTACTCTTCATAATGGTAAGGTTATCGAAAGACGCATTCTTGAATCTAGTGAAATTTAAAATGAGTCAGCTTCTGAGGGTAAGGAAGAGGTTGATAAACAATACATATCGTTGATAATAATGATTTTTATGCTAATTTTATGAAAAGACTTGTGCATAGTTAAAAGAAAACATCAGGAAAATGAGTCAGCTTCTGAGGGTAAGGAATTGGTTGATAAACTAATACCTATCGTTGGTAATAATGTTTTTTCACATGCACCTCCATTTCCTCAAGTATTGAAAAAACAAAGAAATTGAATCATTCCCCAAAAATATATGAAATATTCAAACATGTCAAGGTCAATATTCCTTTTTTAGATGTCATCAAACAATTATCATCTTATGCCAAATTTATGAAAGACTTATGCACTGTTAAAAGAAAACATCAAGTAAGAAATAAAGTTTTTCTAGTTGAACAAGGTATTTCCATTCTTTCAACCAATAATACATTGAAATATAAAGACTCTGATTGTCCTATTATTTCTTGTATTATTGGAAGTCATAAAATCGAACATGCATTGCTTGATCTTGGAGTTAGTGTTAATTTGTTTCCATTTTCGGTTATCAACAACTTAATATTGGTGAGTTAAAACCAACTTCAACTATTATTTTACTTGCCGATAGATTAGTTAATGTAACTACCGGTAGTTTTTACTACTGAATACAACTGTACCATTACGAAAGGGACGAGGGTACATAGAATAAATTATATTGAGACTCAAATATACTCATGAGATTACTTTGGGAACAATCGGTAAATTTCTCGAAGTTCCGGGACAAGACTGTACAGTGTTCTCTTTAGATAGCCCATGGTATTTGGGGCGTAACTTTTTCTAATGAAATCTGATTTTTATGAATTTTATACCACCGGAAAGCTAAAATCAAGACCTACAACTTCCGCGTTGAATAGTTTCCCAAATTCGGACTAGAAATAAGTCAAAAATTGCAAAATCAGTGAGCTGCTACAATGACTTCGTGATTGGTCTAGAAATGATGAGGTGGCTTAATCTAAACCACCCAAATTATTCCAAAAATCAGCCCCCTTATTCTTTAAATAGTACACTATTCATGAAACCCAAAAATGGAAAAATAAAAGAGGAAGAATCGAGAGTAGGAAGAAGATAAACAACAATAGAAGATTGAGAAATATGAAGAAATCATGTAGATTAAGGGTCATCGCAGGAACCATAATTCCTTCAGCGAGCGAGTAATGCCGGCCAGATTCCCAAAACAGTGAGTGGACCTCTTTTCTTAAACTGGTTTTATTCATTAAGTTTTGATATCAGACTTATCTTTTTAAGCTTTAGGGCATTATATTTATTTTATCACATATATTTCATGAAATTTATATTTTAAGTTATGTTATTGACATAAAAGTTTTTAAAGCATGATTTTATGGTTTTTCGGAGCATGAGGGAAAAACTCACCCCAGTATGTAACTTGAGACATTATGGAATTGACGGACAGATGACATGTGCACACGTAGAGGACTGAGGGGACGACGATACATAACCCCCTCAGATCCTAGAGCAGGGCTAGAGGGACGACGATATGTAACGCCCCTAGACCCTAATTTCAGAGCTTGGGTGGTAACATAGATCTGCACCCCCAGTTCTAATTTGTGGCTTGGGGGACGGCGATACGTAATGCCCCAAGACCACCAGTTTCAGAGACAGAGTGGCATGCTTTGGGGCACGACAATACGTAACGCCCCAAAGTCATGGATTTGCACTACTGGCTACAGTTAGGCGTATGGGGAGACGGCAATACGTAACGCCCTCATACGTCAAGGTTTTCAGATATAGAACAGTTCACATTAATCAGATTTTCAGACAGTTTTTCAGAAAACCAGACTTTTAGAAAACAGTTTCAGAACCAGATTTCCAAAAACGGGTTTTCGAAAGAAAAGCTTTACTAAAGAGGTTTCGAGCAAAGTTTTCAGAAAGAAAATTTTTCTATAAGTTTTTCCTTGAAAATCTCGGTTTCAGGATCAAATGTTTTTATAATAGCATTTCAGTTTTTAGTCCAATCACTTAGATCGTACAATGATCTAACCCCCCACTCCCAGTGTTTGTTTTGCAGGTATTCCAAGAGGACGAGCGCGCGAGGACGGATACTGATGGTAGTCACTAGTGGGTCTGAGTCCACCAATCAGAGTATAAGTTTCAGTCAAGTTAAGCAAAGTTTAGTCTTAGAAAATTGTATAAGTAAAGTTGTGTTTCAGTAGTAAAGTGAAGAGTCGAAATGTATTTAACATTAAGTTTATGTGAGTTTGTATTTTATTTTAACAATTTTGGGCAATGGTCCCATGTTCAAGTTATAGTTGAGATAAAACAGTAGCCAAGTATTCAGTTAGTATGTCAGTGGCTCAGGGGAATAGTACAACCTATTTCCCGCCGGTAACATCTTCAGATCGGGGATGCTACAAAGATGGTATCAGAGCATGGTCTAGGGAGTCAGTGACCGCAGTGGGCAGAGTGATGGGGTCTTGTATACATAGTATATCTGGGATACTTGTATGCGGGGCACTACCTCTCCAGTATCTGATCCTCAAGTAAGTCCTCAAAGATCTATAAACAGGTTAGTGAGTCTTCCTAGACTAATCGAATAGCATTCTTTACAAAAATAATCATACTCTAGATTCAAGATTAAGAATCTTCTCGAAGTTATTCAGCCTATTTTCAGAAGAACAAACGAGCCATGAAACCAGACAGTAGAATTTTAAAGTTATCAAGGGAGTGAGAAAAGAAAGCTATAAGAAAGTAAAGAATGATGCATAAGGTATAAGTAGCCAGAGATAAAGAATGGTAAATAGATGGAATCAGGCAATGAAATTTTGAGGATATCTACCCTAGACAATAGAAAGAGAATATAAAAGCCCGAACA
Source organism: Zanthoxylum bungeanum (assembly GCA_019454045.1). Lineage (NCBI taxonomy): Eukaryota > Viridiplantae > Streptophyta > Magnoliopsida > Sapindales > Rutaceae > Zanthoxylum > Zanthoxylum bungeanum. The sequence goes on along the minus strand of SKCR01019352.1, from coordinate 6,742 downwards.
AGTAATAGAGTGCCTAGAATATATAAGATCACATCCCTCCTCAGAACATTCCTTCAAGTCGAACTAATAGCCTTCAAGTATTTCTTTTAGATGGTGAAGTCCCATAAGTACCCACCCAGAAAAATATGAAGAGAAAGGAAAAGTTAGAAAGAGAAGTGAAGGGATAGAATGTAGGTATCTAAGCAAATAGAAGCAAATAGATGGAGGTACGGAAAACAAACAGATGAGAAAATGTCAAAACCTACAGTGATAAGAATCAGAGACTCAAAATTAGATGATAAAGAAAGTACTAGAATTCGTAGTAAAGAAGGATAGAAATAGAGAGAGAGTTTTTTTTCTTTTGTTTGCAATTTGTATATGGCTTTCCAAAAGTCAACCAAAATTTTGGCTCCAAAAATCCATTAAATGCCCACACCAACTTCTATCATGAATAGTGACTGCATGTCACTCACCAAAAAAGTGACTTGACATCTATCACTAAAGTGACAAGTGATGTGACTCGCGATGTGACTTGTGGGCCCCACTTGATTCGAAATCCGAGGGGGCCCGCAAACACTCCCGGACTCAGGTTCGCTAATTCCGAATTAATGAACTTTCCGTTGCGACGTAATTAAATCAAATTCAATTAAATAATTATGCCTAGCAAAATTACTATTCACGTCGCTTGCGAATTAATTCTAAATCAATTCGTTAGCCCGAATTAAAATCCAATTTTAATTCCGCGTTGAAATCCAATTTCGTATAATATATCGAATATATTATTTTATCGATTAATTCCAAATTAATCGTTCTCTCTCTTCAAATAGTACTTTATCCCAGATAAAGTCTCTCCGCTATTAATCCCAGATTAATAAAGTTCGAATCATACGTCATCGGTGAATCTTCGGGAAGCGACCCAAGAGATCCCTGGATATGTTGGCAGTAAATCCGGTCGTCGGATTATCCGAACACGTACGTACCTAGTACTACGTTCTTACCGATTTACGAGACAAGGTTGGCTTATAGCAAAACGCCATGCCTACCCAATTCTCCAGAAATATTCTTAATGGAATATATAATCTATGTCAGGCGTAGTACACGTAGTATTGCGTATTGCGATCCAGTATCGGATGTCACATGCAAGGTCTGGCGCTGGAATAGTGTCTGCCCCGTAAGAAGCATATATCGGATCACTAGCAACTAGTCTCTTTATTATCGGACAATCATGACCTAGTCATATTATCCCGATGGTTGCAACCCTTTAGAGAACCAGTTCTGTATCACTGCGTGACCATCATCTCCATATGACTGAAGTGATACTTCCGTCTTGACATCACACCCAATACACTACGATTCTCAATAAACCCAGAAGAGGCGTACACAGATACTGTTAAAGTCCTGGACGGCCAAAACCAAAGTGTATTGATTGTCGCAAGTACTAGCGATGCAAGTCTCAAGTTAAGACCAAATACACCTACCCTGATTGCGGACTCCCATAGACACATAGTCATACTACCAATGGGATTCCGAGGGGTCTATCCAGAGCGAAGCTGTTTTCCATACCATCGGTAAAACACAACCTCCTACCACACTTGCATAAGTATCCAATACTTAAATATATGAGAACTATGTTGTTACGCTTCCATAACACGCACAAGTGCGATACTAGTCTATTCCGCATAATCGATGTCCAGTCTTGATAATACTATGACTAGGGATATTTAATGATTAAACTGTCGTGGATTGATACTGTCTCATATCATCTCAATCTGGAACTAATCATAAAGACTTTCATCATTCACACATTTAAGTAATCTAATTACGAAATGATAAAAGGCAATTTACTTTGCTACATAATTAATTTGTACAAAAACGCAATGTCTTTTACAAATAGTGACGCTATGGGTCATGACTGTCCAACAATCTCCCACTTGGCCTATAACCAGTCACTCAAGCATCTAACACCTGAAATATGTACATGTCGCTCAAACTTTTGCTGAGGAATAACTTTCGTCAGCGGATCTGCAATGTTATCATCTGATGCGACCTCCTCGATCTTCACATCGCCACGATGTATGATCTCACGAATCAGATGGAAACATCGAAGAACATGATTGGATCGTTGATGCGACCGCGGTTCCTTAGCCTGCACTATAGCCCCGTTATTGTCACAATATAATGGAACGGGCTCAGCTGCTAATAGAACTACTCCTAATCCAATTAGGAATTTTCGGATCCTAACTGCCTCCTTTGCTGCTTCAGCTGCAGCGATATACTCCGCTTCTGTTGTTGAATCGGCAACAGTCTCTTACTTGGAAGATTTCCAGCTCCGTTATTCAAACAAAACACGTACCCAGATTGTGACTTGCAGTCGTCTTTATCGGTTTGGAAACTTGCATCGGTAAACCCAGTTACCTCAAGTTCTCCATCTCCATAGATTAAGAAAGCATCATTAGTTCGTCTAAGATACTTAAGGATATTCTTAACCGCTATCCAGTGACCTTCACCTGGATCGGCCTGATAGCGACTACAAATGCTCAAAGCATAGGAGACATCAGGTCGCGTACATATCATGGCATACATGATCGATCCGACTGCTGAGGCAAACGGTATCCGACTTTTGCTGTCTCTCTCATCTTGAGTTTTAGGACACATGTCCTTAGATAGAGTGACGCCATGTGACACTGGCAACAGTCCCCTCTTGGACTGATCCATGTTGAATCTCTTCAACACTTTGTCAATGTACGTGCTCTGGGAGAGTCCAAGCAGCTTTCTAGATCTATCCCGGTAGATCTTTGTTCCTAGAATAAAGGCTGCTTCTCCCAGATCCTTCATGGAGAATTTTAATGAAAGCCAAGCTTTCACCGACGTTAACATGGGAATGTCATTGCCTATAAGCAATACATCGTCAACATAAAGGACAATGAAAGTCAGTGCGCTCCCACTAACCTTCTTGTATACACAAGGATCATCTTCGTTTTGAACGAAATCATATTCTTTTATGATCTCATCAAAACGTTGGTTCCAAGAACGCGACGCTTGCTTCAGTCCATAAATGGACCGATTTAACTTGCAAACCTTGTTTGCATGTTTAGGCACGACAAAACCGTCAGGCTGTTGCATATAAACATCCTCCAACAGGTTTTCGTTAAGGAAAGCGGTTTTGACGTCCATTTGCCATATCTCGTAATCGAAATATGCAGCAATAACAAGCATTATCCGAATGGATTTAATCATTGCAATGGGTGAGAAAGTTTCATCGTAATCGATACCATGTCGTTGACGATACCCCTTCGCTACCAGCCTAGCTTTATACATTTGTACGTTGCCATCCATGTCGGTCTTCCTCTTGAAGATCCATTTGCAACCAATAGGCTTAACGCCTTCTGGTGCATCAACTAGTGTCCAAACTTGGTTGGTATACATGGAATCCATTTCGGACTTCATGGCATCTTGCCATAAAGCGGAATCGATATCTTGTATCGTTTCCTCATACGTAGCCGGCTCGTCTTCCTCAATGAGATTAATATCCACATGAGGTGAGATCAGAAACCCATACCTCTCATGTTGTTTTCTGACTCTCTCCGACCTACGCGGTCCTTGTGTATTCGAAGATTGTGGTGTAGTCTCATCCCTGATGGACTGTTCATGTTTCATTGAGGATTCTATGCCAGGAACAGTATCACTCCGATTTTCATCGAGTTTATACTTTTCTCCCACTTATCACTGCATTTAGGAATTCCTTCTCAAGGAAAACCGCATGTAGAGTAACAAAAACTTTATTCTCTCGTGGGTGATAGAAGTAATATCCTTTGGTTTCCCTAGGATATCCTACAAATAGGCATTTTTCTGATTTGGGTTCTAGTTTGGTACCTTCCAAACGTTTGACGTATGCCCAGCAACCCCAAATCTTCAGGAATGAGAAACCCATTTTCTTTCCTGTCCATATCTCATATGGTGTCTGTTGAACAGACTTTGATGGAACCTTATTCAAAATAAGTATTGCACTGTTTAATGCATATCCCCAGAAGGAAATAGGTAGCTCACTGTGACTCATCATAGACTTTACCATGTCTAACAAGGTTCGGTTTCTCCGTTCGGACACACCGTTTAATTGCGGTGTCTCGGGAGGAGTCCACTGTGAAAGAATACCATATTCTTTCAAGTAGTCAAGAAACTCATTGCTTAAGTATTCGCCACCACGGTCCGACCGTAATATCTTAATACTTTTACCGGTCTGTTTTTCAACTTCGTGTCGAAACTCTTTGAATTTCTCAAAAGTTTCCGACTTGTGTCTCATAAGATACACATAACCATAACGCGATGCATCATCCGTAAAGGTTACGAAGTATTCATATCCACCTCTAGCCTGGCTAGACATGGGACCACAAACATCACTATGAACAAGGGCTAACAGTTCGGTGGCACGTACATATTTACCGCTAAAAGATGATTTAGGCATTTTGCCTAATAAGCAAGATTCGCAGACGTCATATGAATTTGGATCAAATTCGTCCAAGTACCCACTCTTCGAAAGTGTGGATATACGAGTCTTGTTTATTTCTCCCAAACGACAATGCCACATATAAGTTTCATCTTTATGACTTACTTTAAGCCTTTTGTTTGTTACATTTTGAGATTTGTTTATATTCAAAATATAAAGGCCATTATTTACAACAGCAGTGCAAATTTCTATATCATTTTTATACATAAAACACCAAGTGTTTCTAAATACAAAAGTGTACCCACATTGGGCTAACAAAGATACATAAATAATATTCCTAGTCAAACTAGGTACATAATAACAGTCTGTAAGTTCAAGTACATGCCCCGAGGGCAGTTCTAAAACAAAAGTGCCAACGGCCAAAACGGCAACTGGTGTCCCATTTCCAACACGGAGGTCAATCTCTCCTGAAGCCAGTCTCCTGCTAATCCGCAGATCCTGCACATCAGTACAAATGTGAGTACCACAACCAGAATCAAAAATCCAATTTTTAAAACTAGAAGTAGTCATGTTTATTTCTATAACAAACATACCTGAGGCTGGTGCCTTGCCCGCCTTGATTTCCTTCCTGAGTGCCTTGTACTCGCGGCAGTCACGCTTCCAGTGACCCCGTTGTCCGCACTGAAGATAAACATCTTGGGATTTGTCTTTGGTTTCCCAGAACCCTTTGACGATTTGGCTTTGCCCTTCTTCTTATGCTTCTTCTTTTTAACACCCCCAGTCGCCTTGGGCCAAGCCCTCGGAGTCTGAGATGTTGAAGCATAGTGCGCCTCGCGCTTCTTGCCCTTAAGGAGCTCATTTTCTGCCTCACGCAGAGTGGACATCAACTCTCCAAGAGTTTGGTCTTGGTTCAACATGTTGTAGTTCATGATGAACCCACTCCAAGTGTCGGGGAGAGACTGTAGGATCAAATCTATTGAAGTCTCAGCCTCGAAGACTATGCCCATCTGTCTGAGCTGCTCAATATCAGCAATCATCTTTGAGATATGATGCTCAACAGACGTACCCTCTGAAATTCGAGCCCGGAAGAACTTCTGTAACTCATATCTTTGCGATCTAAGGTTAGATCGGTGGAGATCGTGTAACTTCGCCATCATCTCATAGGGATCCAACCCCTTTTTTTGACGACGGAATTGCGGAGTCATAGCGGCAAGCATTACCGATCGAGCAGTCACATTATCATCGCTATGAGTCTTCCAAAGCTCTAGCTCAAGCAACTGATCAGGTTGGGGCTTAGGCCCAAGAGGTCGCTCTATAGTATAGAGTAACTTCTCGGATCCCAGAACAATTCTGAGATTCATATCCCAGTCTTGAAGGTTTCTGCCATTAAAGACGTTGTCGCCCATGATAATATCCCTAATGCTTAACTTTCTAGTCATCTTAACCGCAATAGTCCAACTATTCGATTAACGATGTTTGGGTACAGTCTAACTGTTACAAGAAAAATAACACAATATTAGTCCAACTAATAAAATAATTTTGACGAAATAATTTGAAAGCGCGTAAAGCTAAGTATTTGAACGAAATTGCAAATCAATACTAGCCTCCCACTATTTTTCGGCGAGCCTCTAACCCTCTGTGTAGTACTTGGGAAACCTAGTTTCCTAGTAGGCTAGGATCCCGTTAAATAACACACAATCTTGACTTTGGCCAACAAGCTGTATGATATTTAACTAGGTAGATCTCGAAGATCAATTGGATCTCATCCAATTCCTAGATCCGGTAGGTGGACCTCCAAGTCTGAACATATATACAATATATATGCCAATATATCCAATATATTTTCCTAACCTTTTCCTCTGAATCAACTAAGCCTTGGCTTTGGCACAACAAGCTTAATGATTCCAGTTAAGCGGGACCCATTGAACTTGGAAAGCTTCGTAATCATGTCGATGGACAAGAAATGATCTTGACTTTGGCCAACAAATCACAACTTGGACAAGACACCGATATGGAACAAGCTTTCATGATTCAAACACATCCGCAATTAACAAAGGTCTTGACTTTAGCCAACAAACCAGTGCCAATCTTGGATCTTGAGTAAGAATCACTCAATGGAAGGAAAAACGCTTAATATGTTTTGAGGGTTTTTCGCGTAAATTGGCAACCAATTTATTATCTTTGTTAGGTCTCATCATACACCCTTAAGCATGCATTCTAAAAGCATAATAAGGCGCGAAAGTAAATTAATAACGATATGCAGATGGATATTTAACAGATTGTTCCTAGAACGAATCACTCCATTTCCTCTCCCCGGCT